>JAQQRF010000796.1:75215-142309 GCA_030523145.1 Trissolcus brochymenae | reverse complement strand
TCTCGTCGTAGCAAAAGTATTTTATTAACCATACGGATGATTCTTAACAAAACGTAGACCGAAAAAACTTTCAATTTGTGAAAAACTCAATTTTACTATTTTAATTCCTTTAATTTCTTTAATTTTCTTTTCCCTATTTTGTTTTAAACCAATATTTTCAGTTATTTTCTGTTCGAAAATTTCGTCGATAACAGGATTCGATCTCGAGCCCTACAGTTACGATAAGAGGAACGCCGGTCAATCTTTCCTGCTACATGTTCATTTAGAACACCCAGAGAATAACTTAAATAGTACGGACTATGCGCGCGCATGCTACTTAGCTCGCAATGTAAAAAACTTACTCCGCACATAGTGAAATGTAATCACAATTTAGGAAGAATGTTGTATCAATGATATAATTTCAGACGATTCGAGTGAAAATGTTTCTTTTGAAGTTAAAGTCTGTGGATTGTTAAGAATAATAGTTAAATTTAGTGTTGGTTTTCTATCCGTGCACAACGCGGTGTGTATTTTTGCATCTTCCAGTCGTGTGTTTATCCAAGACGATAAATTAATCGCGATGCAGTGTTCTTTTGTCGTAAGCTGCAGACGTGAATATCTCAGTGATATGTCAACAATCGAGGTTTAGGAAACGAAACCGAGTAAAGTGCGGATTTGCGAGATGGTTTACAATCGCGTTATGACATCTATATATGGGGGTTTTCATATACTGGAAACAAACGTACCTAATCTTGCATGTTGAGTGTGTGTGTATATATATATTCGTGTGGCACTCTCTTTTGCGCATTCTCGTTTGTGATTAGTGCATGAGCTCTCCGAGACATGAAAAGATATGAAAAGAGAAGGACACGCCGCGCGAGAGAAAGGCAAATGAAGAGCGAATTACACGGCGTGCTTTTAAGCGAGAACGAGACGACGAGCGAGAATCACAGAAACGCGAGAAAGACTTTCATGCTTTAAGAGTGACTACTGCATCCGCGGATCTCCCATCGGGAGATTAGCATTTCCGCTTTTCTCTCAACAATTCCTCGTTCTCGTGCGGATTATCTGTTAATCCCTACCTGGTGCTGACGAGGTGGAGATTCCACCCAATCTCTTTCTCCAGGTGCCCGTATCAAGCATTATTATTGTATCGTTTTTCAGGTACGAAAAACACGTCGCCATAAAGTCGACGCGCTCACTGTGATGATGTGAATTTTCGTGTCTCAAATAATTTCATTATGAAGGTTTTATGTGAATCAGTCAATCTATCGTAAAATAAATATTAATTTGACTTTAGGTTAAGTGTATGTAAATTCGAGCAATAATCCATTTTATTGTACACTTTGCTTATTCAAAATGACCGTATATATATTTATATATATATATATATATAGTTTTGGAGGAATGCAATTTACGGTGTGACTATATTTTAAAATAAATGTAAAAGACTGTAACTATATATTTTCTAGGATTTACCGCCAGCTATTAAAGGAAGCTCTTGAGAATAAAAATTTAAGTTTCATCTATTTGGTATTGACTTTGTCGAATTATTTGCAATTATTTTTCATTCATTGTAGAATAAAAAAATTTCAAATGACACATAGTAAACATTTCTCAAAGTTTCGATAAAACAATTGAAGAACGCGCGTTTTAATATATTTTCCATTTACAAGTTTAGACGCAACATTAGTTTTGCATAATGAATATTACTTTCGAATTGTATAATTGAAGCGTCGGATGCAATAACCAGATTTGCACTCGCAAGTCCTCTTTTCAAATATTCTTTGAGTGACAAAGATGTTTATTTTGATTTAAAGAACAACTTGGCTACTTAAATTATATCGAAATCGATCATTTTCTCGATAATTTTTCATTTCTAAAACATAACCTTCGAGCGCAAGTCTGGTTATTGCATCCGACGCTTCAATTCAACGAAGAAGCAAAACGAACTTAATTTTTGTTTCCGAATAATTGAACGGAGGTAAAATTGAATATAGCTCATATATACAGCTAACTTTTGTCTCTTTTGAAAAAGAAGCAAAAGTGTTGTCGCTTTCGCCGAGCGTCACGTATAACTGCTGCTAACTAAGGTAAACGATAACATCATAAACTGAATCGAACAAGTTTAACGGATGAAAAAGGTAAATCATAAGTGTAGAAGTATCATCGATAAGCCGGAGCAGAAGAGGCGTCGTCTATTCAAAATGCATAGCCCGCTCGGTAATTCGATTAACCTAAGCGAAAATGTGCTCGTTTGTAGCAGCGCGCGGGCGCGCATATATAACAAATGAAATCTCCTGCATAGTAATTCCATCCGGAATACGAAAGTAGAGGATACGCCGCGGGGGTGGTGGCTGTATGGTGGGTTACACTCGCATCGGCGAGGGGTACCAAGGGGCACGGGGATGACGGGGTGCCGGAGAGGGCGGATTAAAAATGTAATCCAATAATAACGCGTCTCCTGTGTCTGTAGAAGTACGTGGCCGCGTAACATATACACTCGACTGTACGGCAAAGGTCTCTATACATGTACCTAAATCGCGGTGACGTACGTGGACGACGAGAGAGCGTGAAAGATCGAATGTAAAACTAAGCCCGAAAAGGTCCACTGGTCCTTCGTTGTGTATGCGAAATTGTAACGTCGCGTTACCGATACGAGAGAGTCATGTTATGCAAATCGTAGACGCTGTCGTTAATATTTCATATAGCGACGCGAGATTTCATGGGATTAGCACTTGCTGCGTCTATGATGTCAATCTCAAGTGTAGCTGCAACGCATAATAACTCAGCAACACATTAGTACTTTGTTTTTGTACAGCGCGGCGTCACGCCAAATAGAATGCCATGTATACCCCAGCACAGATTTTGGTAGACCCTCTCTCTCTCTCGTGGTATTTGCATATCGAGTTTGGACGCTGAAGCTTATACTCACAGTTACATGTCACAATGCGACGCTAATTGGCCGACCTTGCGTGTTTCGTTTCGTTGACGCTTCAGCTGAAATCAGTGAACAACAATAAACAGAACATCAGAACGAATCCAAAGTGGTAGATAGAAAATGAATAGAGATATACATTTTTGGTCCTGCTGAATCAATTACAACGAAGCAACACTCGTCGATGGAATTTTAATTTTTCGGTATGATTTTCGGATTCTTACAACTGAAATGAATTATACGAATTACACCCCTTTGATACGTAAAACAAAAAATTTAATTATTCTTTTTTACTTTTTCAGAGGGAGGTTTATCGCGTCAGAGAAAATATCAGACTGGGATTAAACTGCGGAGAAGTTGTTGAGGTGAAAAAATATATCGCACCGGTATACATCATTTCAGCATCGAAAGTCGACACAAGGAAGGCAAAAGTAGGGGTAGACGGAGTCCATTAGCTGTCATGCAGGGATGTGTGTGATTATACACCCCGACAGTCCACTTAATAATGCATCATCCACCATCATTCCTGGGTCTCCGGTGTGCTCGTCTCTTCTCCTCGTCTCCTGTAAAAGTTGCATCTTTCTTGTCGATGCTCTCGTCCTTCTTGAACCCCGGCGCAACAGGGAGGCTTATTATGGCCGTGGCTTTGATTTGTAGAGGACAGACAAAGTGGGGGGGGAGTGAGATTGAGGAAGAATTGCACGCGGCAACGGAAGGCCAACTGAAAAGTATATTATATATAGCGCTGCGAAGGTAGAGGCGAGCTTGGTGAAAACTGAATCTTTCAAAGAGAACGAGCCGCGCTTTCATAATACATACGATGATACGTCCGCGAGAAACTTCTCCGGCAATGCCTGGAAAGACTTTTCCGCTATAGGAAGGGTGGACACGGAAAAAGAACAAGTCAGCTGCAGAGGGAGATGGGCTGATCAGAAATGAGTGTATACGAGCTACAGCGAATCAAAGTCGCCGAGGAGATACGCGCCACTTGCTTTTCTGCATACCTTTCCTGGATAATCTTTGAATTCCAGGGATTTTGTATGGATATGAACAATTTTGTGACGGCATTCACTTATGCGACGGCTTTTGACAATTTTGATATTAAGTTTTTCTCAGTCTTGCGACTACGAGTTGATTGAATTAGAATGAGTGGGCAGCATATATAATGCACGATAAGATTATATACATATATAGATATACACATACATTTGAAACGTTCATTTTATAAATGTGTTCTTCTGATATGTTTCATATGCGGAATTATTGTAAGGAAAGAAGTTTGTCATTTGAATTTGAATATTTCATTAATTAATAATTGAGCTATTGATAGAAATAGATTTTCAACGCGCATTTGACTTTACACGAATTTGCACACACCTTTCATTCGACCGACACGTCACTTGAGGAATCAAGCATATTGAATTCGAGACCAAAAGGGATTGCGTGAATAAACAGAAAATTTAAATTATTCTGACGAATGACTGGTAGCTTTTCGATACGTGACTGTCGCACAATGAATCACTTTTTGATCCAGCTTTCCTGTAAACTGATCGTAACAACCGTCCGATAATAAATTCACAATGCCGTGTTCTCTAGAATAACATAGTAGGGTCCGAATTACTATGCTTATAAAAAGCATTCAAGCATCGCCCCTTGGTGACGATGAAAGCCTTCACTGTCCAAAACTTATCATGTACGTGATTGTGACCTAATAGAATGGATTTCAGATCGGCATAAATAAGCAATAAAACACGAACAATAACCATACTGTTGACAGTTTTTATAAAATGATATAATTAAAGAGCTCAATAAACTTTTTTCCATTCAATGTACAGTGATTTCGTTCAGATTGCAATTAGAATAATTCTAATAACATAGCATTTGATATCTTGGTCGACGTATAATTGCTCGTACACTCACCGAGTGTGTTTATTACTCAATTATGACGCTATACTAATTGATAAATATAAGAAACACGTGGTTGATCAAGCCTCGCAGCAACTTAATTGTGCAATAGCCGGCACGTGCTACCGTTTCTTCCCTACTTACGTTTCATAGAATGGAAAATTTTTTAGAGGTTCCTAAGAGCGGTTGCACGGTTATGATCTAATTACAACGATTGAATAGGTACTGCTTTGATCATTAACAAGGAGGAAAAGATAACGATCGTGCAAGTAGCCGATTCTGTTAATGTGTATACTTTGAGCGAGAAATCAGTGTTGTTATGGCGCCTAACGTGTTGCTCTTACAAAAATCCGCGCTAAACATCTGAAATGATTCGACGTGGAATATGATTAACCCCGTTGGCGCGAGTGTCGTCGCACGCGATGCTCTAAGCGCAAGCGTGTATTGCAAATTTGTTAATTTAATGATCGCGACCAGAATGTGACGTAATTACATCGGCTAGCCGTGTTTCCTTAATGTCGCTTTATTTTTGCCGACGTCGCTCACGCGGTAAACATTGCCGCAAAAATAATTGTATTAATGCTAAAAGAAAAAAAAAAAAAAACAACAACTTAAACTTGTCCCTTGTTGCGCTGTACTGCCTTTGCCGGAAGCTTTCATTATTCTTGCGTCGCTGTCAACCTGGAAAATTGTTGCTAAACATTCGATGGAAAAGAAGCATAGTCGTCAGTTTATTCATTAACGTGATGAGAAATCCCGTTGAACCGCTCGTTAATGTTCGCAATTAAGGATGGCGGAGTCATTAAAACTCGAAGGTAAATCAATGTGTGAATGTGCGGTAATACATCTATAACGCTGACGCTTTGAGCGCTCAACATGACGCAAATATTAGGATGCATTAGTCTGGGCGGATATGTTTCGAGATCGATGATATTCCGAGGCCTCAAATTATAACTCGTCGATAATCACTTGTAATTATTGCGAAATCAGCTCTTTTGATGTTTTCCTCGCGCCGATTCGTCAACGTTAATTGACTTTTACAATTTATACATTATTCATAACGGGATGATAATCATTTACGATTTTTCAATGCGTGTGCAATTGTTTGTAAGGGTCAATTGCTCGCCCTCGTTAATCGTTCACGGCATAGTGGTTTAACCACGATCCATATCTCGTGAGTCCGGGCAAGCGTTGCAAGGAACAGGCCGCACCATCTTCGCTACGCAAAATAGACACGCTTAATTATACCGCGTTTAGTTTCAGGACAGTCTTCACATCGAGTGTGAGTATAATGCAGGAGCCCGGGGCTGTTGATAGTGTGACTGCTTGATCTAGATACAAGCCGAGGCCCAACTCTTCCGCACTATACGATTCCTGGCAAGCCTATCGTTCTATCGAAAAAGAAGCGATTTTCCGCTACCATCGAGGTGTAATTATATGTTGTTTTTAAAAATGTTTCGAAAAGTTTGCGATTCGTGCGCGTTGCATCAACTATTTTAATCCTGTGCGATTTCTAACTCTAATTATTTCTTACAGTTAACCGACTTCGGCGCAAAGATCTAAGATTCTACACAACTCCCGATTTATTACTTTTTGTTTTCATCGCTCTTAATTATTTCCAAAGAGCTGTGAATGCATCAGAGAACGTGGGGATTATGTTAAACCTCTTCGTTTGACTCGACGACGTCAATGAGTTGAGGCCATTATAGACAATGTTTTGCTCCGTTCTGCAAGACAATTAATTCTTGCTACTTAATGCGCGAACGGCCAGGCATGATAGGCAAGTCGGGGGTAGACAGGATATGACCTCCGTTCGGTGTCCTTTTCTCATCACACTATGCCAAAATGAGACCACTTTGACCGTTCAACCACTATCGCAAGTCAACCCCAACGTCCACCGCTTATCTTGGAAATTACTTCCGGTGCCATCGTTGTCGTTGTCGTAGCTCACCACGTACGCAGCAAACTGAGTGCTATATTGCACAATGTCTGCTAAACATTATAATAAGCAAAGAAACTATATTAGTTTTCATTCATCCTCTTTGTGGTGCAATCTCGAGCGATAAATTGACGAAGCATGGCTTCAAGTCTTTTTATGACGTTTCGATGGAATTACGAAAGGGCAATTAAAAAAGCGGAATGTTGAAAACTGAATAAAAAGGATGTCAATTTTGGGCATCGCTCATTGTATACACGGTACTGAAATATTTTCTTCTTTTGTTTAAAGGAATCTTAGGAAAAGGAGATCACCATGCATGACGGTAACAATAAAAGTAAACTCAGGATCTGTCAATCCACTTACACATCATTTCTGGAATAAACTTCCTCCAGTGTCTCATTCAACAGAGGCATCCGTTAGTCTTGGACGCAGCTAATGACACGCACCAGCTCTCGTCCGTTCTTTTGCACGAGTGTTTTATTTCGTGTCTCTGTGCCCTTTTTATGACGCGAAACCAAACGCTGACCGAGAACTCTCTTATTCGTCCGACTTTTGCCCTTGTATCGCTCGGTGCCCTTCCTGTGCTCGAGTATGATTAATATAAAATAAATGATTGCCCGGCATCCGGTCTCACATAGCGTGGTGCGTCGACAAAATTCCCATTCCTTATTTCTCGTTTTCCTTTGCTACGTCTTTGCGATCATTCCGCGCAATTTGTCATTCAAACCATCGCTACTGCTTTGACGTCATTTCATGGTCATTGTACAGCTGAATTATTCGACGAAATCTTGCGAACGCGCAAAGTCACCTTACCATGACTGTCTAACAAACCGAACACCGTTCGTGTGATCATCCTTGTATGTCAACATTTTCATCATTTTTCGAAAATATTTACCTTCCAATATACTGTTATCAAAAATTCCATGTGCATCTTCAGTACATTCAAAAATTAGTTTATAACAACATTTTGCATTTTTAATCATAGTGGGAGAATCAAGAGTAGTCACACTTTCTTTAAAGGGTTTGATGTTAACAAATGATTTTTCGTGGGACTATAAGCAGAAAAGCAAATCTGAGTTGACAGGCTACAAAAAAGATATCGTGATTGGAAAATGTGCAAACGTTGGCTGGTTTGCGTTTAGACGAAGAGACGGCTGGGAGAATAATCAGAAGTCGAACAGAGAAAACGAAAAGAGGGTGCGGTCTTCCGCTCTCCCGCAAGAATTTTCTTTACCCTAGACGACCTCAAACCGAACTGAGCGTCTAAGAATCCCTTAAAAAACGGATTTACAACCTGTTGCTGATACCCCATAGTCACTTAAAGATTCCCCTCGATATTGAAAGAATATCCGATGAAGGGAACCAGTCCAGGATCGGACTTTCGTATGTAAGACGTCGTTTTGTAAATATGATAGGTCGTAAATTGAGGGTATAAAATTTCAGGTGTACGAAAATGTAAACACGAAAGGATGTGAAAATTGCCCGTTCAAAGTGTGAACCATTTTTTATTTTATTTTCTGTTTATCATATTTGATATTAGAAATTCATTCACTCTATCCAAGTACAAGATACTTCAGTCGCAATTATAATTGGAACAAAGCATCAAAGAAATAGAAATAAAATTAAGCCCACGTATAGGTCTGTTATAACAAAAAAAAAACTGGGGAACGTTTATTGCCATTTAAAGTGGTTTTTATTACTCAATCCGATAATTACGTGTACAAGGTATATATAGAACGCGATTGCAGGCACAGAACAATGTGTGCAATAAGTACACACGAGTGCGAAATTCCCAATGAAATATTTTTCAATTGCAACGGCGGGAATACACATTATTTCACCAATTTCCCTTTATTTGTAAAAAAAGTAGCCGTGAATAAAAATAGACCCCGAGGACGCTTGTTTGAGCTTTCGAGCGAGTTCGGAGGGTTCGGAAGCATCGTTTCCCGAGGGAAGCTATCGGCTCGTGTATCGAGAGGAGGGTGAAATCGTTCGGGTGTCCCAGTGCTATGGGGTGGAATTGGAGAGGATTGGTGGCATGCAACAAGTAGTTCGGTTTTCAAAGCCCATTGAAATTGATGGCTTTCCCATACCATGACAAACTCCCAGAAGCAAAATCCGCCGGCGTGCTCTGTTCGCGGACAAGCTTGCAATACTATACGCCAAAGCTTTAATCGATATCGCGACGAAAGCCATCAGCACATATATTCGCGTGTATAGCCATCAAGGGGCTCTCAGCCCGGTGAGAGAGCTTGCGGCTTTTATTACTGCATTTTCACCTTGTCATGGCTCTTCTCTTCGCCACTCTTTTCGCACCATCGAACGGCTGTGAAGCTATTGCTTTAACGCTGAAATACCGGTGCATCGCTGCATTCAATGAATACGATTGATGTTCCATTTATAGTCCATATTCGTTCATTAACTCGTTTCCACCAATTTGCATGAAATTGATCGGAGCACCTCACGATTGTTTTATCTTTGCCTCTTCATTATCCAATTATACCATCAATGAAAATTCAGATTTTCGCATAATTTACCACTTTTGCAACAATCAATTCAATGACAAGAGTTATTTCTAACACTTTTATAAGCTTTTTTTTTTATTATCGGGATTCTGTTATCTACAACATTCACAAAAACTGATCTGTTTGTACGGAAAAATACTGTACTATTTCGGATAAATTTGTTTAAAATAAAAGAATTTCATTTTAAATCAATGCAAAAATTATTTTAGGAAAATGATTTTTTCATTGACAGATGTATTTTTGTGAGTGTATTTTACAGATACATTTTATATACAGAATTCATTCTGCAACATTTGCCATAAGTATTTTCTGAATAGAGTAGATTCAAACAATCAGTTGCTAGGATAAAAAAAACAATGTGAAGTATATTTAAAAGTATAGCCAAAAGCTATATAAGGAACGGTGAAAAGAAAAATGATGATTTCGGTGCTGGGAGGTACGCGATGACCGCTAGTTGCTGCACACGATTATTGATTAGTTTGGTGGCGTCTGATCGGTGTCGGTGATCGATCAAAGAAATGTACGCTTAAACATCCGGTTCCTCATCTGCCGCCTTTGCTATTTCAAGTTGGCCGATCCTTTCAAGGTCCCGCGTTGCCGATGAAGGACGGTCTTTAAAATCGCATTATCGTTGACTTAGTCTGATTCTTCATTTGCCATCCAATAAAACCGATATATGTGTGCGAAAAGCCGATTCAAGATCGTCAAGAACGTTCAATTATTTTGCAATCAATGTGAAATCCGTTCGTTTCGGTTCCCAAACGTTGCCTCATTATTTACCGATTTTGTTCATCGTAATGTCAGAATTATTATTCATCTGAGAACATCGATAAATATCGGAGTTCAGTTCTCACAAATTGTATAATTAACTCTTGACGTAAATTTACTGCCGATGCACAAATTACAGTTCCTTATATATAATAATATTAATTATTTTAGTTGCTACATTTACGAACAATTACATGTCGGAGAAATGAACTATAATTGACCTAAAAAGTGCATTGTTTGAATTCACTACAATGTTGAAAATTTACAATGCGAATACCATTACTGGGTAGATGACAGTTTGTATGTGAAACTGTCAATCTTTTTAATTGTTATTAAATTAGATAATAATTAATATAATTTTAGAGTCACGGTGAACTGTTAATAACAAAATCATGGCAGTGTCGTAGAATAAAGACACATTTATTATTATTTTTTTTTTTTTTGAAAACCACTGCTAACCACGAAACCGCACTATGAGCCACCGAATTAATTGTGTAATCGATAATTACAGAGAACCCCAAAAGTTCGTATCGTAAAACGTTTTAAAGCGTGACTCACTCGCGTGCAAAAGCGGTGCAACACACGATATGTCGTTTCTCGATGTTGATAATCAAATTCGTTGGGCTATGACGAATCGACCAATTAAAATTGTGATCAACAGTCGCGATAAAGCAGTGGCAGGTCGATGAAGCAGGCCACGTTTACGATTAAACAAAATTTATGTCAGTTTTACAATGTATCGTGGTGACAAAAGCTTCGATTTAATTAAAAAATACGACAGGCATTTTATTAAAAAAATATATTTATACTTTAAGATTCATCAAACTCTCAATTTTTTTTAACATAAAGTTAATTTCATGTTTATTACTATGTGTTTGCGAAACAAGTCACTTATCGCTTTGTTTGATCAAATAACTTGCTTTATTACATCTACACAATACAAGCACGCCGTATAATTAAATGATGAAAACGGTTTTCACATACCAAATATAGTACAGAAAGTTAGTATTGATTTAGTGGAAACGATGTCATAAGAACAATTGAGAATATGTTGCGCTGAGGTCCAGTTCTACACATATACGTTCCACCTGTAGGCAGTAACCCTCGTTGAGAGTAATTTCAGAGTCCTAGACCTGAGAAGTTGCGTGTCCATCATACATATAGATACTAGAAAAAAGTCAAGCGACGCTCGAGTTGTCGAGTTCACTGACTGTGCTCTTGAAAACTTGGATCTATTTTTTATGGTTTGTATACAATTTATATTAAAAAATTGCACTCTTCCAATTTCATTCGGTTAAAACCGTCTTGAATATTGCTGAGAAACTATTTTTAAATTCAAAAATGTGACTGGTTACAAAGTTAAAGGAAATAATTGCTTTGTGTTTTTGTATTTTTCTATTTGTAAAATGATTTTATGATTTAGTCCATTCAATTATATCCATAACGAATGCTATGAAAATGAGTAGTGAAAATGAATTTAATAAGCAGATTAAATTATTTCATCGTCGTAAAACGTAATTTTGTTTCAAATCATTTTGCAGAAAAGAATGTTTGTACAATTTGCAATATACACAAGCCACATGGCAACACAATGTACTTCGTACATTTTTATTTAACTTATTCATACAGAATTAATAGTATTTATGTACATTCAGAATACTGTACTCTGTGAAGTGGCGCCACAAATGCTGTGGCGGAATTTTTCAGAACTTCGGTGTTCGCTTCTTAGTCACTGCGGTCGGCGCTGAACATGACATTTCTAACAGATTTTAATTGTAACAGCAAATGTAGTATCAATAATAAACAAATTTTTCTTTTTTAATCAATAGATTTAATTTTTTGTCAAAATGAAAAGTTAACACTCTAATGAAATATTAATAAATGCGACGAAAATTAGAAAACCTGTAAATTATTTGTTACTTGAAATATGTCTATGGTACTGAAACAAAAAAAAGACTTATAATAATGCTAATAACTACTAATTAAGAATCATTATCATTATTGTCATTAATTATTTACGTATAAAATTTCCGAATTTCGTTTCTCCTCAATCATGGGATGAAAAAAACAGATATTTGAAGTAAAATTGTGACATTGCATCAACATTCCATCGCACTACATGCCACAATGACAATTATTACCCGTCATTTATTGATGAAAGATGAGCGCAACTATACCCATAGGGCTGGGAACAAGTGAAAGAAAGAGCAACTCTTAACGCGAGACAAAGACAGAGAACGACGGAAAGATAATGTTTTGCGGCAACAGGTGAGGCAGGTGTTCGACCTGAATGCCGTGCCGCACGCGCCTAATAACCTGAATCTATGGATCAGGTGTCTGATCCATTCTTACTCAGGAAATAATGATTGCGCCGCGTAGAAAAATGTTTCGTATTACGCTCAAAGTGTTGCCATTACGCAATTCATTACTATCGGCACTAATTGTTCATTTGTCATTTTGAATCGCACGTGATTAATGCTCAAAGAAAAAAATGTTGAAATGAAAAAAATTGCGCTTAAAAAGTATTTGTTCGCAATCACAATTGGATTAAATTACTGATATTATTTCTGAAACCAAATTGTCTCAGAGTTATATTGTTGAGAACTGAACGTTAATTAAATAACGAATGGGTGATTTGAAAAAGTCATTCGATTTATTAAACCAAAAGGCTTTGAAAATCACAAAAAAGAAGTCTTGAGGTCGCCCAAACATCGAATGATTGGTTTTTTACGAGGTCGTTGCAAAATTGTGCGCGTCGACTCATGTTGTGAATCTGTACGTCGTCCCTCGTCCTCGGTCGCTTCGGGTAATCAAGAGCCTATAATTTAACCCGATCGAAAGGTATGATGCTAACGAACAAAAACGGTCGTGGTTTTTCGTGTTAAAAATCATTATCGTAGACCCCCATATCGCATACTATTATTAACAATTCCGCGGAAGCACAATTTATAAGGCATAAAGTTTGTCAATTTCTTGCAATTATTAAACAATAAAATATCTTAATGATTCGACTTTTGATTTTCGTTATAGACTCACGGCGAATGAGACGAGCATTAATTCCAAAAATCAACCAATCATCTATCAACTGTAAAGCAAACATGCAGTTGCTCGGACGTGATGTGAGCCGATGCCAAATTAAAGAGAACGTTTCAGAAGCCGCTGCCTGATGGTTATTCCGATCCAAATTTACAAGCAAAAAATGGTTTGATGAAAATTGACTTGCTCGCTTGTAATAAAAATTTTAATGAAATCATTGAAAATGGATAAAAAAAATGTTGTTAATTTTCTCTATAAGAAATTGCATACATTGGAACTGAAAAAATGCTACACAAATACAATGTTTACTGTAATACTGGAGTTAATTTGTTCACTAATTCTATAATTCGTTTGAGTATGTCGCTAAAAATCGTAGCGATTAAATGAAATAAAAATGATGCACAACAATTTCAAAGTATTTATGAGTAACTGAACAATTAACAAATTCGTATGAGCAACAAACGCAGTGTTATAATTGCAATGTCTATCTTTTTGTTGAATAAAAATGTTGCACTTGTTAACTTGTCGACAAAACAATTGCGAGACAATAATCCCTGCGACCTGATTGAATGAAGTTTAGCTGCCTATTTGCGGCGGTTGGCATGAGCATGTGTGCCACACTGTATTTAATGCACAGGTGTGCACTCGCAGTCGCGAATATGAAGCGTTAGTTATCAATTCTCGGGAGAACTCCAATAAAAGAGACAAAGGTGGAAAATCGGGAGAGGTTAGCGCCACTGTGTATTCACATGCACGTTTCGTATTCAAGTCAGGTTTTTACCTCTACGACCTGAAGCCACTATCTATCCCTATGTTTTATGCATCCCTCTGCAAGTAAATGCCCCTCTGCCACCGCTAGTACACATATTATATATATACGTTTCTACTTTTCGACGTAGATGAACGGCTTTCAAAAGTCTCAAGAGATAGGACCAGTCAGAGTAGAGACGTTATTTGCGATAGAATATCCGGAAGATCTGCAACCACTTGCAACTGTCATGATAACTTCAATATTCATCAAATGTTCATATCAAAACTAGAATACAAGCTATACAAATTATTTATCATCTCACAGATTTGTTTATTTTCATCGCTATATAATATGCACAAGATCTGATTGAATTCATTCATAAATAATACAAAGTGCAGTGGCTTATAAATTGATACAAACAATAAATTAAACAATAAATCTAAAAAGTAAAGTGCCTCTTTGGTTGGGTTATAAATATTTGTTGTAACAATATAGTAAGCACAAGTGTCTTAGTTTGGTGTTGTGTATAGGTAAAACAGCAAAGCTTATACACAGGGACGTAACGCTGAATTTATCCGCGGTGTATCCACACACAGAGCAGACATACGTCTATCTTACTTTATTTCCGGAACGCACAGTGCCGTATGACAGTGGCCCCGCAAGCTGATCTATCGCATAAAACATAAAGTAGAATTTTCCATTTCTAAGGCCGACTGCCGCGTAATATATATCTAACACTTATATATATATCTATGGACCGCATGAAATATGGCGGAGAAAAGAAAGATCGGAAAATCTACCTTTACCCCTTTCATATTCGCTTTTTTACTAGAGTACCTACAGTTATGTGAAGCTGAACAAAAAAATAAATATATTTGAACAATATTTGGACGTGAGGTTCAGCTTCTTTCCGTTCGCTATAATTTTATTGCGTGTTGACATTTCGTCATGGCATTTCACCTCTTGCACTTCGTATTTGATATTTACTCTTGATACTCTGATTTTTAGAACTCACGTTGACATTCACAAGTTATGAGATAAAAGTCTTGCAATGTTGACTTTTGCAGAATAAAATATATTACACTGTGAAAGGTGGTTTGGCTGCTGTGACAAATTATATTGCAAAAAACTTATTTGATATAGAAGCGAATGTAAACCATTTTTGTTTGAATATAATTGCAACCAAAATTTTTGCCAATGAAATTGATCATGATTCTAATGGTGAACTGCTTCAATTAATTTCACTTCTGAACAAAAACACTTTTAAACGTAAAGTATAATTGAATATATGATTTATAATAAAAATAATTATTACAATGATAAAATTTAAATAAAAAAAAATAGAATAAAATAAAATTTGTACATGACAAATTAAATGAATTTTTATAAACCTCACTGGTAAAAAAATGTCTATTATCGAGTATAGTAAAAGGTCAACTAAACAGCACATAGATTGCGTGACGTTATTAAAAAGAATCAAATAAAAGTTGAGTTACTCCACCAAGGTGAAGATTGAAGGAAGGTATTCGCGAATATTTGGGAGCACGAAAACACGTACTACATCCATCATTGTTTCTTAGCAGAGACTGATAGGGCGCCATTATCTTCGAACTCGTTACGATCCCCTATTGATAAAGCTGCGATTATACTCGAAGCTGAATACTGCTCGCTATTCGGAAATTGGTGTTTCTACCTTTCAGAACGAAATGTCAGAAAGGAGAAGACGTTGAAGGATCCGCTGTGGAGTCCCACCCGGTAATATTTAAGTCCCAATGCCGCCCTCCACCTGAGCTAGACTCTAATTTTCTTTTCAATGCACGATATGGCCGTCTCACTGTATCCACCTACATATTCACGATACGACCTTGCCCGTTATTGTTTCAAGTCGTTAGTTGCGAAACTAAGAATGTTTTTAGGATCGAAAGAGTGGAGCATAACGAGCTGGTGCAAAAACCGTGCGGTCCGCCTGAGGTAGTTATAGTAGACACAGGGAGGAAGGGTTCTAGACCGCCAATGTCCAACTGTCGAAACCAGATTTCCTCGTGGCTTTACAACGGATCTATTATCTTGTCTTTTGTCTTCGCACCGTGCTTCTGAATGTGACCGACAACAATTATTAGACAAAATCCAATTAACAGGAAAGTAGGTCATTTGTACGGTGACGCGGTATTATATAATCCAAGTTGAACGAGTGTACGTTTGTTTCATTTTTTTAATTTGCCAAATATACTCCAATTTCGAGGACCAAGCTTGGAATGCTGTGCTAATGGTTGGTGTATTGAATTTTTTCCTATTAGGAAAATTGTGTCACCCTCTGATATATGAAAAAAAAGACGTAAATAAAATGCTAAAGTATCACAGTACTCTTAGAACAGTAGTTCTCGTAATCTTCGATCCGTGATAAGATCTCAATTTATAAGTGTCCTGCCGTTCACAATATCGAAGACCGAATGGTTAGATAGTCCATTCTTACAGCTAGGTGTATGGTATCAGGGGTGCAGATATTACTTGAAAGCACGCAACTGCTTAACATGCAAATGCATGAAAGCAATGAACTACTCAATACGTTGTAGAAACTTCATGCGATCGATTTCACTGCTATAGGCCGCTTAAGCCCTTAATTTAAGCACATGAGCTAAATGAAGTAAAACTTGGCGTACGTTCAAAAGTCGAAAAGCGAAACAATTGCAAGCATTTCGTGCGCGAGGGGCACGGCTGGAGCCGTGTAATTGTAAATGATCCATTAAGTTTGCTAAAAATATTACTGGCTGTAAAAAATTCCTGCCATGTTAATTACATGAATTATGATTAACAGTTATTCTCAGATATTGAGTTATTTATGACCACTGTGAACATGTCAAGTATATCCGTATGCCAAAATTTTTCCAAACTTGTATTTATAAGTATCGTATTTTTTTTTAGTTTAATCATAATTAAATCTCTTGATTATTTCTAATTAACAAATTCCTCTGATGATAGATTCCAAATGAGAAATTTAAAACGTGAGAAAAAAAGATAGTGAAAAGTTGTTGATCTGAGAAACATGCGAAGATCGTCTATATATATATATTGGTGAGTACAATTTGATATTCGTCAATTCGATCATTCCAACACAAATGATGGTTTCGAAAAAAAAATCTCAGATGCAGTTTTTTATGACCATCGAAGACGAAGCGGAAACGTGCGAGTCACGAAAGCGACGATGTTGTCGCTAAATTACATTTAGCCACCGGCAGTGGTCGTTAAATCGTTAGATCTGCATTAACTCGGACAAGTTTACGAAGTATTCATCGATCATTAACGTTAATGCATTCCTTATGTAACAATCAACGTTATTAGTAATACATTGACATTGTATTCTGACCTTAGTCGAACTGTGGTCAATTTTCAAACGGATGTCCCGTATTTGATCAGAAGAACCGCGTTTGTTCAGGGCTCGTTCCGTTAATTGACAGTCGACTCGTACGAATTTCAGTCTGTATCAAATAAAATTTATGAGATTCAAATATGAAACAAAATTAGAGATGTTGAGAAGTCAAGTTATTTGAATATTTCTTTTAATATCTAGACATATAATTTTAATAAAAAATCAAGATTTTTTTCTCAATGAACAATCAATTCTTTGTTTACATTATGATGATTGCAATGTCAATCTTCATTTGTACCAACGTACAGATTTTTTATTTTTTCTTCATTTGATTTTACGTTTGAAGTCTCTCATATTTAAAACAAATTTCCGAGTTCAAAAATGTATGAATTATAGTTTCTACTATTTTTATAAATAAAATAAAAATAAAATATATACAGGACTTTTTTTTTTTCTTTAATACATTTTGATTTTCAATATGCTAAAATTAAACAAATCTGTTTCTCATGAGCAATCTATCTTTCAATATTGCTGAAGTAATTCAGTTAACTTGAAACTGTGCCGAAACAATAAATTGTATGGTGTTAAAGGCAACTACATACCAAGTTGGTTATAAGTGGTAGGTTAAATGCGTGCACGATGGTAGGTATAGGTAACTCGGTGCAAGCGACCGGCATTAAATAGAATCGCGCCGGCGTATAAACAATTGGATCGATAATTTAAGATCATTATCAACCCCTTTATATTAGTGCCAACCTCACAGCTGTACATTCGCCTGCAAAGTAGCGGTTCTCACTTTTTAAATGCAATTACTACAAATGTATTAGCATTTAAAAAACATAAATACATGTCACTTGCCATTTATATATGCCAAGATAATTTTATTTCAAGTTACTATTAATGGAAGTGAAATAAATTATTTCGTTGGATTACTTTTCGTGAGATGTACTCCAGTTTATTTAGTTGTTCTCGAAATTGTACAAATTCAGCCTTCAATGATAACAAATTCTAACGATGACAGCTCTTATGATATCATTTTGTCAATAGGAAACATTTGATTCAATTCCACAAATTAAGTTGATAAAGTTTTCATATATTTACTATTCCTTCTGTGGTTAATTCTCATTACATTCACTTATGCAATCCTAATCGATCGACGTGCAAGGATTATTACAAGTCAAAGTAATTATACCTTTTGTCACGCAGTCATAAATATTCTTGCAAGACCTGGTTTGTTTAATCGTGATGTTCTATCTCTAGCAACATGGCAACGTGTCCAAGTAAATTTTATTTCACCGGAGTGGGTGTATCATTGAGTTCGAACGTCCCAACGCTATTTCGCGGATTTGATCAATTTCTTTACCCGTAACCGAAGTAAGCGTATGACCATCACTACCAACCATATGTAGCGAAAACCTACTTCGATGAATGCGTGCACGCGATCGTCAGGCAAATTGTGACGTCATAATAAAGCACAACGCCCGTACATGTAAATCAAAGTTAACTACACGCCAGTCGACAAGCCGTCCTCGCTTTTACATTTCATTGTTTGATTAGTAGTACTACCGTAATTGTAAATATGCTAATGATTAAAAATTGTGACAATGTATATGATTAAGCGATGAATGGAAATTTGCGTTTAATTGTGTTTTTAAGTAAATTTTACAATGGGATACATTTTTATTGTGACGAGTATATGATTGTACACTAAATTTAAAAAAATTGGAAATGTAGAAAAATTTAATCACTGATAACCAAAATAAATTAATCACATTTTACTTATATCTGAATAATCGTATCAGAGTTGTAATAACGACAGGAAGAAATTATCCCAATAACTTTTCTAATATCCAATGAATAACCTAAGGCCACATTTTTGCACCCCGATTATAAGTTTGTCCATAAATACGTGCCATGGGAAATGAGAAAGAGACAACTCGCTACGGCGCAACCCTTTAAAACCATTTCTATTACAAATGTTATGTTGGCAAAACGGTGCCGCTACCAATTTGTGCCATCGAATATACACATACGCGATAACCTCTGGTTCACAGAGGCAGTGAGAATTTATCCTTCGGCATTTAATTAATCCGCAGGAGCGCAATAAATTTTCTGTAATGTATTTGATTAAAGGATAATGCTTGCGCTGTTCTTCTTCCTCCTCCGTGCGTATCGTCTGTATTTCTCAGGAGGACCGCGCTCCTCGCTTTTGTACACCATTTTAAAATGGTCCTCCTTGAAAAGTACACGTTGTTTTTCCAGCTGCAAAAAAATTATTTTGTGTAGCATATGTGATTGTATTGAAAATATATCATATGGGAACAAATTTTAATTTCAATAAGTTAAAACAAAATAATATTATATATTAAGATAATATTATATTGAAAAATTGAATGTTCTGTTGATGGATGGATCTGATTGGTGTTCTGTGCGATTCGGTAATATAACTTTCCGTCAATCTTTAATTTTTTTGTACGTTTATCTGTGAACCATGTAGACTACAGGGATTCCGTTAACATTGGGCGACTCTTGTATTTATACAGTATCACAGAAAACTCGAGTAAAAAGCGGCTAGATTTCCGGACGCGGATATTTATTCTCCCCCTGATCCGTGTGTCATGCTAGCGAGGATTTAATTAATCCCTTCGGCCTTGCGACCAGCCAGGTTATCCTTTAATATCGATAATGCATGGCAATTTGCCATAAAGTGGAACTCGTGCGAGCGGGACCAACGACGAGGTGAAAAAGGTTCAAATATTCGATATCTCTTCGGCAAACATTACTTTTGTTTCAAGAATCTGGAGCATGTATGGCTGCGGTATAATGCACGGAATTGAAAGCCTTTTGTTTAAATCCTCCAATAACGAATCTCCCTGATTTTGATCTTGTAATGAAATGCAAATTTCGATTCAGTCACATTTATGCGAACACTCGAGAATCTCGCGTCTCTCCCAACCATCCACTGCTTTTCATTACTGAAATATCATTTCCGAGAGAAAAGTTTAATTTATTGAGCTAAATGTTGGTTCCATTCAGATGCTGTTGCAAAATCGATCACACAAATTTATATACATTTTATCATGTATCATATATAATCTATAAATAAGACATAGTAAAAGTATTTTGATTGTTAAGTCGATAATATTTTTATTCAATGATTTAATTGTAAGACAATTAGTTGAAACCGCGCACAATAAATTAGAATTGAAATGAAATCACAGAGCGATGAATAATTATCTCAGATGCTCGGGTATTTAATTTCCTGGGTTACAATGCTTTATCGCAATTAATAGGTATATAGTGTCGTGGCTCACATCGTGGTACACAGTATATAAACTCAAGTCAAGATTAGCTCGGTCTCACGCAACGGTGAGAAAGAGATGCACATAGAAAATCATTGCACGTAAACGAAGAGCGATATGAGTTTCAGTAAGGACATCAATTTTTCTTATAGGTCAACGAAGCTAGTGCTGGATTCTTATCACATAGAGGTTCGAGTTCTCGCATTACTCTTAATTGCAAGCTCGAACGTTACGCCGCCCACGAACCTCCTTGAGGCGGATACGTAAGGATCTATTCGCCTTCGTCGAACGCTCATGAAACGGAAGATCGACACTTATGACCCAGACCACGCAAGGTTTATCGATGGCACTGTGTTTAAAGTGGTCGGAGGGTATATGGTAATTCCCAAGAGAATGCTTTTCTGAGATTAAGTAAAATCGTAGGAGTCAATCTTGAAAAGAAACAGTTATATGACTATTATTAATTATTATGGCATACGTTAGTCTTATCACCTTCATTTATTTCATATATAGCTTACAAATGCAAAAAAAAAAATTTTTTTTCAATTATTCTCTTTAAAACCAAGAAAGAAGAAATATTCACAAAAAGTGTTGATTTTTTCAAGACATAATTTGAAAGTGGCTTATTTATGAGATTTCACAAGTTTTTCTCTTCATTGAACGGAATCGGAGCCAGATATTATACCATTAGCATATCGGATAAGCAACCCTAAAGCGCAAGCGGGCTTTAAATTCAAAATGATCCCTTAATATTATACCGCAAGGTGAGAAAACACCCCGTCGATATTAAAAGTTGCGTGGCTTACAGATATTACTTGTACCCGGTGCTTTCGTGGGTTTCATTTTATTTTCCATCGACTTGTGAATGATTTTGTCAAGTCTTTATGCAAAGTCGCTCATACATTACAGATTTTTCATCAACATTCATATTTTATAACGCCGAATATTGAAACGAGCAGAGAGAATTTATTAGATTTTGCGGAGTGAAATAGTATAAGTCTTGACTGGATTAGAGGCTTTTGCGATAGAGATATCACGCATACGTTCAACAATATTTATTGATTGCAAATATGTAATCACACTCGATGCAATTGTAGTTGATTTATAGAGGAAACAGAAATTGTCTGAGAGGGTTGGAGCCTAGGCTCACGCATGTGGTATCTTTCGAACGCCTTAGACCTCTTAACAACACCCTCCACGCTCTTCTACTAGCGTCTAGGGCAGTGATGGATCGGCTCTGGTTATCGCCACCTCCGAAACACCTCACCCGATCGAACGCTAGGATGAGGGGGAGATCGAAACATTATCAGACTTACTGATAAAAGGGGGCACTTGCACGTATAAACGAATACTAAATAGATACCCCGTTTTTTTCCAACGTGCACTGCTCAAATACTTAAACAAAATAAATATGAAATCCGGCAAATACACACGCAATCGAGCAATTTCAAGTCGACTCTTAATCAGAATTTTATGTGTGATAACGTTCCGGTAACATGACAAATTGAAACACTTGCTAAAATGAAATCAGATTTTTTTATGGAATATATTTTATTCAAGTGAATTTGAATTAACTACAATTAAAACTCTCAGATGAAACAAATGATATTTATATTGGATATCGCAATTTGATCCATTTTTCTGTTCATTAACTACTATGCAAGTTGTGTGTTCTACAATTGTCTTACAAAATTGTTTCATGATATTTTAAACATTGCTACTATAACTTATATCCTTTTATATTGCTTCAATGTACTGTATAACTGCCATATATAACGTCCCCTATAAGTGTTCCACTGCGATACGAAAGTTAACTAGATAATTTGATGCATGATGAATTATTAATATAACACCATTAAAGCCTATACAAGTATTTTTTGTATTTATTAATCTGTATTGTTTATTTCACTTGATGTGTGAAAAATAGAATGTGAGATAAAGATCAAAAAAAGTTTTAACAATACTGTTTAGTGGGATAATTTTTTTATAAACAGCATAATGAATCATCATTTTATTACAAAAATTGTTAATGCAAAAATAAATTAGACAAATTTGGGATGTACAGTTTTAACAAAGGGATCTTAATTTTAAGAATCGCATTATAATAACGAAAGAGCATGCAGACTAACACAATTGATGTTCCCCGCGTTCTAATATCATCCGCTCCATAAAACATAAAAACAACTTTTACACATTACCCATACGCAATTTAATTCGGCGCATAAATTAAAACGCACTGTCCAAAATTATTCACAAATTTGTTGGAAGAGCAACAAAAGAAGGTATAACAGTATATTGTAAGGCAAAAAAGAAGGGTCGGATGTATGAAAAAGAGAAGCGAACAAAAATTATTGGCGAGACGGATGCCACGAAGGGCGATTCTTAAAAACAATCCCCGGTCGTAAAATTTCTTCGTTAAACATCAAACGTGGCCCATAAAATCGGTAATTTTGAGCTGGCTCTATGAACCTGACGTATCCTCTTGTATGCACACACAAGCTACGCGCGCGCATATCCGTATATTGTAGGTGTTGCACACTGCTAAGAAGCCGCCCACGGCGGTGTACGTGTTGAACCCCTGTGGCGCCATGCCACCATCTCTCGCGCACGGCAATTCCATCGGAGGCTGGCGTCAGATCGGCGCTTGATTAAAATCCGCGAGCATTCGATGTATGAACCGACCAACTCCTCTTTGCGACATAAATATTTGAATCTTTGTATGTAATACGTCATCACTTTTTTTTTAATGTAACCCAAATTATTAAATATCAAAACATCATTGAACAATGTTCGACAATATATAAATTATTCAATGATTGTCTTCTAAAAATGTATCAAATGAAAAATAGATCATTCTCTTTATCTTTACAAACAGTAATTTGCCAAAAACAATGTGCGATAAAGAATTATAAATGTATGTAGTGCATTTATCTTGCTTCTATTCATGTCGTATAAACGTGGCTCTCAATTTCATATGGGTAATGCATGTAACGATCAGAAGAAAGTTCTTGTGTAACAGCAGAACGCCCCCGGATCTTTCTTTTGTCGTGAGTTAAGAGCTCTTGGGACGCAACGCTCCTGCTGACTGATGGACAAACAAATATCGTAATTCTCATTGTTCTGCTTTCATTTTTTCCCAGACTGCCAATTGAATATAACGAAATGTAAACAGAAGCATCGAGATCGCAAGGGATGTTGGAGGACCGCGCAGCCTCTTCAGCAATGCAACCGGCACCAGCTATGATTTCGTAAAATATTATTCGGGGGTATTCATTGATTGAGGATTCTAAAGAAAAACCTTGAGTTATTCACCTCTACCTTATTTGAATACACAAATATTTGATGTTTGTCATTATATCAGCGATTAAACAGTTGATTCGATGTCATCGTTTAGAAATATTTAATGAACATAATAGAACTCCACAAGAAAAAAAAAAATTAAAATGCAAAAAAGTAGTGAGTTCTCAAATATTAAGTATGTTTGCTGAGCCAATCAAAGTGAATGAATCTTTTCAGTGTCCAAGATTATTCCTGGCGACGTCTACCGGGGAGAAAATCATCAACGAAGCTTGTAATTTTGATCATTTGACCGCTCACAATTTACTGGCAGCGAGTATCTTACCACAGGATTTATTGCTCGGTCACAACAAAACGTATCTGAATTCAAAGTTTGAATAAGATATGTTTACAATTTTGAAAATCATCAGTGCTTAATGATTTGCTGTAATCGGACATTATTCACCGGATGCAGGGTAAATGCATTTCTTAACGGCACCAACACGAATGCCGTGTTTTTGAGAAATTGCTACCTCGTAAAGGTTATCGATGATTGTATGTACGAATGAATTAACAAAAATGTTTCTAACATGACACACCCGACACGCAAAGAGAAGGAGACTTAATTAGCCGGATTAACACGAAAGAGACTAACCGCGACGGACAAGTTTCAACGGCCAATCGACGTGGAATTAACACGTCTGCTTCCACATTCTCAGTTGCATCGATACATCACCTATAAAACATACATTGTAGTTTGATTTCCTGACACACTAAATACATTACAAAACAATCCAAACTTCTTCATATATAATTAATGTAATTATACAAAGAATTTAAAATGAAATTAAACATTGGAATAATAAGGAATTTAATGATTTATTTAAATTTATTTAAAAATAAAATTCTTGCAATTTTGTGTACGTTTTTAAATTGAATAGTAAAAAACAAACTAAAATGGTTATAAATGGTGATTTCAGATTAAAATTCAGATTAAAATCTCGATAATAAAACAAATTTGTCGTTGGAAATTGGCAGTATTGGTAAGCGTGTAACAATCACACCAATAGTGAAGAAGTAGCAAAAGAGGAAGAAGATGAGACGAGCAAAAAGGATCGTAAGATGATTGTATCCGAGGATATATCTGACCCATGTTGAAGGGACTATCGCAGTAGATAATTCAGCGCGTATCTCAGTAGCCGCTTGCGTCTTTGCAGCACGTCGGCCATCACAAAGACAAACCTCTGATGCAGTAGCGGAACGTTCCGCTCCACACACAATCATCCCACATGCCACAGTTGGTGGTCACACTGATATGTGTAGGACGAGGACGAAGCGAGTTCTTGACGCAAAAGCGCGAGCAAGCTGAGAGACGAGACAAAGAGGGGAAGTGCCGGGAGCCGAACAACAAGAGTCGAGATTGCTGACGGGCCGCGAGAGGTTGGCGCCATCGCATGATTACCAATTTGGAATTACTCGCTCAGAGTAGATGCGAAGGACGCACGCGGATTATCAGCTGCCACTGCCACGAGAGGACGAAAGTGTGCGTGTGTATCCGAAACGGAGATGTAAGCATTGAGAGGCGAAGAATGAAGGAGTCGAGATATGAAGGATGAGAAAGCCGAAGAATAATTGCGGCCTATTTTCATTTAGATGAGGAAAAGGACGAAAAATAAATGCTTAATATATATTAAACGAAGGACTAAAACACTGTAGCACGGTGACATGACGAAATTGAGTTCCCAGATTGATTCATTTAGTATGCAGTTTTGACGGTTTATACTTTACGAGATAACTTCTTATTCTACACGTATAACGTTGAAATCGGTTAATATATTCATCTGGTAACAAGATTATATTCATTCTACTTGGCTCATTATTCTTAGATCATGTATCCCAATAAGTTATTTCTAAAGAGAACATTTTGAATTAAACTGTATGTTGCAAATATTTTTCATTTTACAATATAAAGAGAAAAATCTGATACAACTGGAGTCAAGGTTTTAACATTTCGAAATGATTTGAAAAATCTGTTTATTGTGACAATGTCACATGATTTGCAATCTTGTTTTTGTCATCAATCATAAAACGGAACTTTGAATCACTTCCAAAATGAATTCCACAATCAATATGCGAAATATTCAAGCTTCAGTGGAACACAATTCAAAGCCAAAAGAGACAACATAAAATATTAGCTGTCGAACGCTCTCGAAGATTAACGACCCATTCTCTTATATCTTGTACGCCTGAACTATCGTCACCATTGTTAAAATCATACGTTGAAATCAATAAAATTGATTACCGCGAAACTACATTCCGACGGTGGTCGAACTATTCATCACACACTTATACCTACAAAGAGCATTAGCAGACAACCAGAAGCTGCGTATTGAGAAATGCAGGGGCATTAACGTTCAGGGGCTCTTGTACGGAATCGTCCATACCAAAACACTGATTGAATTGAAGTAATATCAGAAGCAGTGAGTAATGGTCGTCACAGAATCAAATATGAAGTCGGTCTCTGATATTTGTAAATGTGTGCGTATATGTGTGCAGATCAGATATTGCGTAGTCATGCCAGGTGATTATATCGCATTATACGAGAAATCCGCTACTGTGTACTCAGCCCTCGTGGAACAAGCACCGGTCACTCCTCCTCCGCCTCCTCCTTATTATCTGCCTCTTCCTCATCTTCGTTTCCACCACTTCTGCTGTGTTGTCTTTTCGTTAAAAATTGTGTTACTAAATGTTAGTTCTCTCGCCGGCGACTTTTGTCTTCTTCAACTGGCATTACTTTTCGACGTTTGTCCAACTGTTGATATTCTGATGTACTTGTGTATCAACTTTTTATCTTTCGTTACTTTCTGCAAGGCAAGATTATAACAACTTTTTTTTGTTTTTTTTTTTTTTTTTTTTTTTTTTTTTTTTTTTTTTTTTTTTTTTTTTTTTTTTTTTTTTTTTTTTTTTTTTTTTTTTTTTTTTTTTTTCAACCTCACAATGTAAAGCAAATTTTATGGCCGTGCAAATTGTTCGGACGCGAGAATCCGCGGCCGCCATAGTGAAATAAGTGGGTAATAAAACGCGTGCATCTCGCATCACGCCAATAAGTATTCTGCTCGGTCAAGCTGGGTGGTCCAGTATCCGTTTGACTTTCTCGAAAAGGTATTTCTTTGTCCAACGCAAAAGACAATGTGAAATAGACGTCTGATTGATATGCGATACCTTTGGCTTATCACAGCACCGAGGCCTGTAACATATCATGTGTCTATATTGCATCTAGATACGTGCCAAAAGGGGAAGCCCAGAAAAATTGTTCACATTAATGATACCCTCATAATTTTTATTGATATTAATGTCCATGGTGACGTAACAATGGAAGCGAGATGAAAGTAAAAAATTTAATCAAATGTACCCATTAAAATCGATCTTGATTTGACGGCTGGTGTTTTCAAGACACCCGATGCACTATTGTGGCCGTCAACTGGTTCAATGATATCTCCCTGATGTCTCGCGATGATTTATTCGACATAAGATGGCGCAGACTTGGGTTACTCAGGAGCCCCGAGGAGTAATAAGCACGCTAAACAGAAGCTATTGTGAGCATCCACAGCAAGATGGACGTACCCCACGCGCGAAGTATCATGGATATCCAATGAGCAATGGAGCTGAGGAATCACTTTTGATGCTTGGTTCAAAGGTCGATTACTTTTCATTGCCAACAACGCGTGTGAATGTGAACAAAATGCATCGCACTGCTGGCATTAAGTACATTAATTATGACGATCGGTGTCATCAGTCGTCAGCCGCGAAAAACTCATTATTTATGATATGTTATTCACGATGCGTTTAAAAATAAATAACACTCATGAGCCTAAGACATGATTTATCGCATGGAAAATTCGCATCGTGCATTTTGAACACCTTCGAGCTTTTGATTAAGATTAAATAATAATTTCGGCATTCAATTGATTCTTATCACGTCATTTTTTCATTTTAATTTTGACAAGCACGTTCGCTGAATCGGGAGGAAAAAAAAATACGTCCTTAACATTTGTTAATAAATAATGAACAAGTATAATTTGCTACCAATATTCTCTCCACGAGCTTGCCAATTTCCATAAATCACGAAAACATTGCGACACGAATTCATCGTAAATAACATGTGTTCCTCAAATCGTTTTGATCCTCGCGCGCAGTGTAAGAAAAGATTGGCTGAAAAGTAGGTTAGCGGTGCTTCGGTGCGCGCACATAACACGGTCGACGTAACATTTTGTATGCTCCAGCCGAATCTGGTACGGAAGTGCACGCACGTCGAACAATCAATAAAGGGTTTCGATCGGGAGCGATTGCACGATCAGACCTGAGGTTTGGGATCAGGCACCATTCAATATAAAATAATTAGCTATCGGCAAGGTACCGTCGAATTTGTGGCGCGTGCATGCGAGCAGCCGTTGTGCCGGTATGCGATCCTCCGTGGGCCTCTAATGATATGTGTGTATTTCCCATGGCAGAGCTGAGCTCTCGGTTTGATGATTACACGGTATCAATGTCTCACAATACCAGAAGAATGCCAGTGCTCGTCGCGAATAAAGCGCGACGCAGAGATCCACCGGTGCCACCCGCGAAGGGAGTGTCCTCTCCGAATGAATGGTGGGCGATCTTATTGAGCTATCAATGGGTCTAACTTAACCCTTTACCATAGCGAACGCACAATATCGTGTCTCTGGGTGGGAACCTTTGATCTTCACCGACCGCACCGACCAGTAACTATATGTTGCATTACAACTTCGCTGCACTTATTATTGGCTTGCAACACTACTGTTATGCTTGCGGAGGTGCTTCGCCGAGTCGACAACGCAAAACACTTTGTCCCAAGTATCGACGCGGTATGTGTTCATTGTTTCGAAATTGGTCGTTACATTTACATCGACTGATGTCCACAGCTGGTATTTGTTTCTTTTTACGACGTTTACGTGTTTTGTGAATGCGGGAAGCGCTCTTTTAGTTACATACTTGTTTTCAGTTTTGTAATCAATTATTTGGCTTGTACGTATTCAGTGGCCGTACTTGTATAGACGCATTCCGCGACTGAATACTAATCGATCGATCCCTGCACTCTATTGGGTTTACGATCGCACGACGAATGTCACCTTATTTCTGGATTTATTACTCGTTGCTGGACTATTTTTCTAATTCATCTTTCTTTACAGTAAAATCTTTCTCTAATTTGAATTCCACACTAATTAAACGGTACGAAAATGTTTTATGTTTTATTTACAGCTGACGTAAATTATTGAATGCAAATTCAAATTTTTGTATCTAAAAAAACGATTATCAAATTTAAATTTGTTTTTTTTTGTTTGATTCAACTTATACTCTAATGGCATACAAACGAGGCATTAAATTGATTTTATTGATCATCATATACTTTCAATAAACTGATCGATTCAATATTGTAAGACGTAAAAAAATCGCAACCAATATTGCCATAAAAAGAGTAATGGATGCATCATAAGAATGCATTTGGAGGTACGAAAATGTCTGGGCGGCATGAAAAAACGACGGATGCGTCAAGGAAGACCGCATCGTAAACAAAGCCAATAAGATATTATGTACGCATAAGTACATATACGAACACATTAAAGTGCGCGCGTTCGCTCGGTACCTTTTCTCCGGGGCCGAAAGGACCCGGCCGCGGTCGGGCACCGTAATAACAGCCGCAGCGCATAATTGCGAGAACGATTGAATTTCTATATTACCGTGAAGCGCTTCAACGGCAAGACAGATGGCTCCGCGTCGAGACGTCGCTGATCTTTGCCACAACTTCGGCAACGATTAATTCGTCCGGCGTCTCATATCCCGCGCCCGCTTCGTCCCTCACCGGCGCGGTATCGGGACGGCTTAGATTTTGAAATGACTTCAATTCACACTCGATTCGCACCATAACGCAAACGTGGATACGAGCCAAACACTGACTGCGGGAGAAGCGGCAATGAGTTACCGGGCGGGGACTATAACTCGCGAAGTGATATACGACTGTATCTCTGTACCATTTGGCAGACGTAGATATATTATACGCATACCGCCACGACGTGAATTTATTTATTCTATAATTATCGCGTACAATTGGTAATGCGTCTCGAATGTATGAAGCGAAAAATCAAATAGAGTCCTACGCTTTCTGATCACGATCGACGGAACGATTCGCAAACGCTGTGCGCGCGATGTAAACTTATGACGCGGGAACGCTGATGGGAAATCCGATGATCTAGCAGCTTTGATATCTTGATTTAATTTAATGTTGTACAAATGTTTCAGATAAAAATTTACAAAAGTCAGCTTACACTTCAATTACAACAATTATGTTATAATATTTACTGTAGAAACCTTTTAGCATATAAGATTTTATTTTTGTATAATAATGCAGACTATGTTTTTGATGAATTATCCCTAAGTTTTTTGAAAGTAAACCAATCGATATGATGATGAATGTTGGAGATTATGTAGGTACAATGTTTTGTGATCTGTTATATTCTGTAATTGCACGACGAATAGAGGCATCAGGTCAATAGATGGGAGCAGTCTGTTATAGAAAGTTAATGAATTGTTTATTACATTTTTTGTATATTCAGATGCGAGGAAGCTGAAATGATGTACTGAGAATCATTAAGCAAAGGGCTTCGAAACCATCAGTGATGCCAAAAACTGTTACGCTTCATGCGGTATGTTTCAAGCAGCTAAAGAAGGTTACAAAATAACAAACTTCACATTAAATGACTATCATGTATCATGTCAGACTGGTATGATTGCATTTAGGAAATTGCTTCGCAAAGTAAATAAATTAATGGTCCTAAACTTATAAAAACAACATTGAAGTTTGTGCGGGTGTCGCTCTTATTATTCGTCGTTTTATTTGACACTTTGTCAGGATAAAGTTTCATAACTATATTTTTCATCACATGCGTGCAAAATGAAATAAAACAGGCTCGCTTCAGCTGATCAGATCAAAGAGATTGTCCTCGTAAAAATGAGAGAAAAATAAAATATTTTGAAAACATCAGAAATTCCGAGTTCGATACCGATCTAAATAATCATCCACTGTTGATGCATGCCTAAACAAAATATTACACTTCTATCACAAGCTCGTGGTAGCATTTTGAAGCACATGCCTGGAAGCAAAAAACAGCAAAAGTATCGCGGAAGACTATATAGAAGCGCAGTTCGAAAGAGTAATAGCGCGAAGGTATGACCAATCAATTACTAGTAGTGCAACGGCCACACGCACAGAACCAATATTACCACGAGACCATTACCTTTCGCCCACTCGATCCCATAGCTTGCAGTTGAATGACGCTGAAACACAAAGATAGACTCTGCAGTTCCCGATTCATCCGAAAGCGATTTATTCTGCGAAAAATGTGACAAGCTTGTACTTTGCAGTCACACCATTACTCACTGGGCATTGCCATTAAACTCGACAGCTTTATCACGGGCAACTGTTCGTGTTTAAAATAAGTCCAAATGGTCTTGAATCGCTTGATTTAGAGACATTTTATTGCCTATTTTTTACAGCAAATGCAAAATACACGCGATCGATGAGTGTGTTTATGAAGCGTTCACAGCTGAAAAGTGTTTTCTACACTTTGTGCGTGAAGTAGCTCTCGGCTGAGGATCACCAACGTCGTTTCGCTGCAGGCCCAACTGATGCGCCGATCGAACCGAACCGGACGAGATATTTTAATTATCATCCGCACGATCTTTCGTTTCTTTATGGACCAATTACACGATCCACCCACGATGATCCGCAGATTTCATGACGGTGCCTGCCACTTGCCCGACAACTTTTGCACTATCCAGTTACAAATCATTTTTCGCAATTTTTCACGCACATTCTAGATATCCAGATACTCATCCTCCAATTTGTTATACAACTGTTATTTATCCGCATCTTCTGGCTCATTTGCTAATAAGCCATATCATTTAATCCGCTCTGATATCATCGCTGTATAAATTGTCTACAAAATCGTTCGAACTTAATTATTTCTTACTGCCCATCGCGAATATATATATTTTGGGACTTCATTAATTCGAAGGAAATTTACAGCACATCATAAAATTAGACTCGGAGATCAAAAGTATTTTAACAAGCTACTTATCTTATAAACAAAACATGATACAATGACATCATTATTTACGCATTTTATATATACCCCTCTCTTAAGGAACAGAAATGAACAAAAAATGAAACTTGTCTGCAGCGGATGAGAAATGTTAATATTCTCATCAGCATCATATAATTGCAAATGTTTTCGTTCGTCAGGAGTGCAAGGTCTTACATAACGTCTATCCAAAACAAATACATATATCTCCACGTCTGAGATTTTATTTTCGTTGGTACATAACTTGTCAAACAGTGGTTCTAACTCGCCATCGGATATTTCGCAACTCATTATGGGATCAAAGGAGAGTGGTATGAACGAGGCGGTTGATGGTGCCTCCTTTGCACTTCGTCTCGTGTGGATTTTTTAAAAGCCACGACGACCGTAATTACGTCTTCGCGTGGTCTATTTAATCTTGGCTCATCAACGGGACATTAAAAGTCTGATACTCATTTTCAGCCGGGTCGCAACATTAGTATTGGAGTCGTTAGAATGTCGCGTGCTTAATTCAGTTGTGATGTGTTGTTGCATTGTGCAAATTTCGTGTCGGTCGTGATATTCGCTCGAGAATTTATTCGTAGAGCCGCGGGTATCGTCCGATTCAGCCAACCTGCTCAAGTCGCATTCATAAACTGCTTAAATACGGTATGACTTGTCTATTTAATTTGTTTTCTCTTTTTTTTCCAAGCTATTCATCTTGACAGTAATGTCTTGGCATACGCCACGACGCAACGCGTGTAACACAGCGTCATCTGGGTACGCGAAGATCTTCTGATTTATAAGACACGTTTATCCGCGAGATTTTATATAGGGGATGACGCGAGACTCGCACAGAAATCCGTCACCTGCAATCGCACCGACCTCCCTGATGTTTCGTTTCGACTTTGTTGAATGAACCGGGTCTCGTTGATGAGTGGCCAATTATAGACAGACTTAGCAACTTGCATTTTGGTTTCGGCGTGATTAACACTTGTCTAGGATATTTTGGTTATGAGAGGTGCTTCATCAATCATTTATGTTTATTCATAATTCGTGACGATGGAACAATAAATTATTGTTGAAATTTAGCAGGACTGATGTCGGTCTTGGTCCATTTCATACAGTACAATGTATTAATAGACGTGTAATTCAAGTAACAAAACTTTAGTTGAATTATGTGTTAAACAATTTATAATATGTCATTGAAATCTATGGAACATTACTTACATACACGCCCAAAAAACGTTTAGTCGTCATACAGCCGTCATATTTTTTGGCACCGCCTTTCGGGAGTGTGTTATTTGGTGCGTAGACCCTGGCGCCAGAAAAAGACAAAGTCCTAATGTTACATTTTCTAAAATATCGTCTCATCAATTGTTAGTAAAAAACACCGCCGCTGAGCGCGAACCGTTTTAATCAAAGAAATCCCTTGGTTACGAGCTTTGGCGCCTTCGGCAGTTAATAAACCGTTTTTGTTTCAAAAAGAAATCAATCCGAAAATATACCTATCTCATAAACCGTAATTTTACTGCCATCTCTAAATAAATTTTCACAAGAATCGGGCACGATATCGCGATCAAATTCCTCGAAAGTTGTTTGATCCGAAAATAATTTCTTTATCCGTCCTAAAATGTGAATAAATCAGCAACCAGGCTCGCACACAAAGACACCCAATCAAATGATTTAACGATATTTTCAACCCGCGCGCCTTAATACCTTTTTACCAGAATCGTATAAATACAACTGCAGCGCGCGACTCGTCGGCAAAGATAGAGCGAGGCATCGTGACAAAATGTGCATTTCAATGTTTTAGATCCAGATGTATTGGGATGTGATATGACTCGCAAGATGAAAGTAACTTGGGATGAAAATGTGAAACGCAAGCAACGAAAGCAAAGAAATATATAGAAAGACGAACAACGCGGTGTAGCGCCGAGCGTCTGTATGCACCCGTTTTGTGAATCGCACAACGTGGGGATGACAACGTCGACAAACGCGACACGGACGGCCGGTTTAAATGAGTGGTCGAAGGGCAGCGATACCGCGGAGGGGGGCACCGAAGGGAGTAAAGTACGCGTGCACCTGCTACGCAGTCTATCACGCGGCGTGTCACCCACGCTACTTTACTGCACAGCGAACCATGTTATGCATCTGCGAGACAACGCTCTTGTGAGATCCATGGGCGGATTTTAACAGCAATCGAGACGCGGCGCCGTCTACACTAGCGTAGGCCTCTCTATCTTTTTATTTCGTTCGCTTTTACTGCCTCATCATGCAAGAACCGATTGTTTATAGCGGATTTAGCTTGCCAATGTCTTTCGAGTTCTCCTGATATAGAGGACGATCAATGTCTTTTCTAGGATTCCCGGTTTTTACACTAAAGTTGTTCTTTGCTCGAATTTTGAACGAAAATATTATTCGATAAAATCCTAAGGACTTGAGCGCAAGATAATACATGCGACATTTTGTGAATAACATATTATTTTTCTATTGTTTTTGAAAAAACAATTTTTTGAACAAACTTGTAAATCATAATATGGATTTTATTAACTAGTTTTTGCAATTTTTCTTCTTTAGATTGAATCTAAAGTTTACAGATAATAATTAAAAAAAGTTATTTACCATTAAATTATTTCCTCTGCAAACATATAATTTAACTTCTCCCTTTTGTCACTCGAGACAAATTTTCGCACCTAATTGCTTTGTCGGTGTTTTGTCAGCCATTTTTGTTTCAGTACACGTATACATACATAAAGAGACTGATATACGCGGACGTTATTAATTAATCGGGTACTAATTATATACGTAATCACATCAGCGTAGTCGCGAAACCACCAGTATCTTACAAAATGAAATTGGTTTGGGCACGACGAACTCACATGACAAGTGATAAATTGTTAGCCGATGACTAACTACCGGAAAGAGGCGTCTCCAAAATGTCTTGCAGAAAAAGCAATACGATCCGGTTAAGCCTTTGACTAACACCCTTTCGAATGTAATCGTGACTCATTTACGTGACAATATTCAATAAATTGTTGAACTCTGTTGAGCTCAATGGCATTGAAAACCATGTCAAGTGTTATTGTTTCTCAAGTTCTTTTTTTTTAATTTCACTTGTGTATTTTAGACAAAAGTGAGATAATTAATTTTGTTTTGAATTTGAATGTGAAAAAATTGTTCCAAGAAAAATAAAATTGCTCCTGCGAACGAAGCATTGTTGTGAGATAAATAAATAGCATGCAAAAGACGCAGAGACAAAGATACGTCCGCTTGTATAATTGAATGCAACGTCGTAAGCGTACCTCATTGGCGAAATCTGACAAATACTAAGTAGTATGTATCACATACTGACGGATAAGTTAAGCTTGGTTTTAAGTCCGGTGTATTAGCTCATCAATGTCATCTCTTCTCAAGCTCAGACCCTTCAGTCTTATCATACGTTGCAGCAGTTAACGAACCGAATGCGTACGTAGTATAAAATTACGATGTTTCGTCCATTTCAGCGTCCATGGATTTCCGTGTCTGATATCACGCCGTCACCTTTGCACTAGATATTAATTTCCTAAAATGAAAGGCAGTTCAGAGAAACGTCAATGAAATATCGCACGTCTGACTCGCTGGCTGACGTGTGTACGTTTATGAAAATAACACTTAGGAAAGTGATTTTGTGCCGTTGAGAATCGCCTGTTGTGGATAATTTTACGATATTGATGCAAAACGGTGAGAAATCATTTGTGATTATATATTTGTCGTACTTAGACATGTAAATTTTGTAAGCTAGATATAAATGTCAATGACAGGCGGTCGGCGGTTGTTTCAGCCGGCTGATCAAAGTGAAATCATTACTTTGCTTAAATCAATGCGCACGTAAATGTCAAGATTATTTATGTTCCGTCATTACAGAGATGTCCGCCTCTATTCTCTTTCAGTCACCCCTTCGTAACCATATCTTTCTTCTTCTTGCGAGCACATACTGCGGCGCTCTATTTCTGTTCCTGTTACATCCTTACAACAATGACGATTCAACACAATTGCATTTAGTAAACGAATAATTTTTAACCATAAATTTATCAAGCTATTCAGTACATACTAACAGATCATTACAAGTGCCTCTAAAAGCACTTTGATTATAAGTGATGTCTCTAAAAAATATATGAGTTTTAATAATAATTTATTGCTATGAGATCTGCAAAATATTCGCTTCTCCAAATTTCTTTTACAATATCACATTTTTTTTTTGATAACACTGATTCACGAAAACAGAAACAATACCCTCTGTTTGATATTGTAACAATGCCCATTTAAAATTAACACAATTGTAAAAAAAAGGTTCGAGAAGTAGTAACAAGTCGTTGATGTTAAATTATTGAATTTTGTTAATTAAATTGATTTGATGTTTATGTCTTGATATATAATATTCTGGAATAACACCCCGACATCATTTTATTTTACAGGTAAAAAAAGAACGTGTTCGTGTTATCAACAAGAGTGTCAGAAACAAAAACATAGTTGCAGACAGTAGCTCTGACAGAGACAATGCCGCCTACTAGACGAAGCCATTCTTATCTTGATGGCAAGTGACATGGGATGGACGTTGGTATTCGATCATCTGATTGGTGAATTCTAGCAAAGAAAGACGCTTCCTGTAATAGGATTGATTCGATCAACCGGTTGGGTTGGGAATTATACAAGATCTTTAAAACAGAGCCAGTCAAACGAATCTTGACAGTTCGATATGACACATTACACTCTTTTCGATCGACCGGAGCGGTTGAACTCGCATTGATGCAGACACCCTAAACCACTGAACTGTGCATCATAATCGTATTGGTATGTCGAGATTCCGCGGGAATCGAAGATCTGACAAAAATCGAACTTCAAACGAATCGACCATCCGTAAATACCTTAATCGCTGGGAGAAGTGTCAAGAAGCGCGAAAAAGGAATGTGTAAAAGATTCAATTTATATGCATCTCTCCGGATGATGTAACGTTTTTTTGTGAGTATTAATGAAGGTTCACGAAAAACACATGAGCATTTCGGACTTAAGTATATTAAAAAAAAGAAACCTATCAACTATGCCGATTCGTAGAAATCGCATAATGTAGTCTTTTATATAATTTTTGCACGCACATATAGCTAGATACATATATTGAGGTATTTATTTTATTTTCGTCGAATTATACTTACCCACAACAGATGTTTTTAAATATTTTAATTGGAATCATGCAAAACGTGTATCAGATAAACCGAAATCTAATTTCAAAAGATTAATTGATCACTAACTCATGTCATACCATAGAAAAAGTGACGAAATTCTGGATTATTCAGTATAATTCATTATTGTAGGGTATTTACTTTAATTGTCATAATTAAGATCAATCGTGGTGCAATCGATGGTGTCGAAGATGCCAAGAGGTTATTGCCGAAGGATGCAAGTAACGCATTGAACCGCAGTCAACTACAAAGTCACGTACATAACAAATGATTACAGAGGGCTCAAGAGGAAGTGAAGGCGTGCGCGTGCACAACTTGGATCCGTTGGTGGTCCGAAGCTTCAGGCATCGCATCATTTGTCAAGTCGTCGATATGCCGATCCTGCGACTCTTCTACCATATTTTAACGCCAACATGATTGGCTACTGTAATCTCAACGGATCTATAAATAAAAATACCAACCGAACTTTGAACAACGAAAACCGCAAATTTTGCATATAATTTTTTTTTTTTTTTCAATCAGGTCAACGCACATTAGCATGCGTGATCAAGATTCCAATCTTTTATTACGTTATGTTCATTGTAAGCCAGTGCTGATACATTTGTCATTGCCAACCCGGATGAAAAAAAATCGAACTCACATAAAAGCGTCTCCAAAAGGAAACTTGCAGACATATTGAAACAAGCGAACCATTTTTTACTTTAATATGATTGCGTAAATTAATGATGACGACGCTATGGAGTATTGGTTTTTAGACATGTCAATCTACAAGAGTATGTTATAAATCACACTTTGTCAATGCGCGTTGAAAACTTGTCATTCTTATTTTTGATCGAGTGAATAAAAGAGAAACTTGGTTTCGGATATAAAGCGGCATTTAGCGGCAGACTGAAAATTATGGGATTAATTTTCTCCCACTCACATCGGCACAATTGACATGCCTTCGTCTCATTTATTATAGACACTAATAGATTGCTGCTATAGATTTTATGGCTTTTCCATCAACGATGAAATTCTTCATCTGTCAGAGGGCTAATGATTGCTCACGATGAGCGAAAAAAAATTAACGAGTTTTTTTTTTCTGACTCGTGTATGTTTACAATTTCATTAGTATGTGTGTTCATTTATGAGTTAATTAGTATGAATCCACCAAAAGTAACACTTATAAAATTTATGCACATTCGTTCAACTTTTGTTTGTAATTATGTTCCAGAGTACTACTTGTAACAAAAACATTAGCAGTATTTATTTAGATTGTGATTTTAGTTACAGATAGTACAAATTAAAAATTATAATTTATTTCATTGTTTGAATCAAATAACGAAGGGAAGTGATAAAAAAAAACAATTCGCACACACTGAAAGTTGTTCATCGTCATCCAAGTCAAGTAGCTGAAAATGAATCTTCGATCATTCTAGGCCACGCTCAAATCAGTTTCTGAAGTGTCTACAACAGTGCCCTTCAGACAGTCAGTTGCCGTCTTTGGTGGTCTAAAACCCTTAACTCTCAATGTGACTTATATTTGAGTAGAAATGAAATGTCAAAAAACACGTTATATTTCATTGCAACTTTTTTTATGACCTTCTTCATATTTCTAACTCCTTCTCTATAGTATTTTCGAGTACTACACTATTTGACTTTAGTGATAATTTCCAGAAGTCATGTCTTCACAGTTCGATGACTATTGAATATGAAGGTAAACAATCTTGACAGACGTTTGAACGTTCAATCAATTTTGATCAGTAGCTATCGTTTCTGCTGAGTAACGTGCCTTTTGCGTAGACGTTATGTGGGGTATTTGGTTAGTGAAGGACATAATGATGTTCACTCCCGCATCGACCGTCAATAATGCTCGATCATCGTTATCCGGGCTGTGGCTCTGAAATGTCCCGGATAAACGTACAACCATTCATCGTTCCATTAAATTGTCAATTATGCGCTTACTGGTCTTTTCAAATCGAAAATTTTCCGCCTAATTTCTACGCCTAGTTGACCGATTTTATACTCATTATAAATCCAATTCAGTCAATTAAAACTATAAATTATGATTTATCGCAGTCCAAGTGATTTTCATTTTTTGCTCTCGCCATTTGTCTTGTGATCTATAAATGAAATGTCAATTGAAAATCAATTCGTCATCGAACTCGAGTTTGATATTAAGTATAGCAAATTTATAGAATGTCAACACTTTCAGCTCTTGATTTTTGTTTCGTCAAACATTAAATACAAAAATATACTTTATTTCTCATTCGTCCATATATTTCTGACTGCCAAAAATGATTTGACTTTACCTCAAAACTTGGACACAACGAATACGTCTCATCACTAGTTTGTTTATTCTTCGCCACAAGAGCACACCTTCAGTCCTCAAAAGCCTGTCTTGCGAATCACGATCTTTACGTGGGCGCCGGTGACGAAGCTCGATCAGGCATTAGACACTTCGAATTATTATAAAAACCATCAATGTCAAGAACTTCAAACTCCAAGAGCATCCGTTGACGACGATTCATGACAGTATATAATAGTTTTATTTAATTGCTCTCAATCGTTTATCACAAAAATGAAATGGTAAAGTATAATTTTAACATTTCTCTCAAGTCCCTGAAATAAAACAGTAAATAAAATGTTAACATTTCTCATAATTGACTTTACATATATTTTTTGTTCCTTAAAAAAAAATAATTGAGACAATAATCCTTGCAAATCCCTTTAGGTGCTGCTGATTAGTCTTCTATTTCCTCAAGTATTCTAATAATGAACATGTGACTATATATGAGTCACATCTTTCTGATTCAATCCTAAAGACTTTCAGGTCATAACTTTATAGTTATTTTGAACATGTAACCTACCAGTTCGTTCAAGCAACCTACGTATGGGTTAAGAATTACATTATATCAATGAATGATGCACGCTGTGAATTTGATTATCCTCGTAAATCCAAGACAATAAGTTATAAATATTACAATTTTTGCCAGTTCTTCATCCACGAATTTTTATCTGCCTTTTTTTTTATTTCAAGTCCTTTTAAATCGAACAGAAGAAGGTGACTTAAGTGGAACCAGTGTATTAGAAGAGCAAGTCGCCCACGACGATCGTGCTCATGTTTCTGTCGTGTAGGCATCATTAGTACGGGCATCGCTTGCACAACTGGAAATCAAACGTTGATGGTATGGTTATTTTGGTGATAACCACAATAACGCCGATTGGATTCAATGACGTAGGTGCAGCGTTGCAGTCACGGTCGTCAAATCTATATCGAACGCTCAAGATTGTTTCGCTTGCATTTCGCACGAGGGTAACTTCCGGCCCAAGACTATACTATTATTTCTGGGCATAACCTGGGTGTGACCGAGCCCGATGTAATTCGAAGGTTCGAACTAAATTTGACTTTTCAATGTTGCCCGATATGAATTATGGCGATAAACGAATTCGAAATGAGTGGTTTGCATGTCACCGGCGCGTTCTTTTATTTTGGTTCATCAGCAAGAAGAAAGTGAAACATTCGAAGCGAAGAGAAAATTTTTTAAATGAACGTTGCATTAAAAATGTACGATAAAAAGCACATATCATCATTCATGTGGAATGTAAAATAGATGGCTCGCTAGAAAAAAGGATGCATGCGGTGGGCTGGTTTGAAATGTCACCATCAATCGTTTCTTACCAATTCTCCGAACTCATCGTACGCTCGTGTCAGCGCATGCGAAATGCTCGCAAACGTAGCACATGACCGCGTATAAGAGAAATTTATGCCGAGCGATTTGATTACCGTGATATAAACTTGATGCGAACACGCGGACTCTGAGACAAGACGAAAGCATACATCATGGGACTGGTTCGGTAGTGGCTGATTCTGGCCCTTGGAAATCTTCTGTGTCTCCTTCGTCGTCACCTCCTGCCCCTGTAGTATGATATTCTTCTTCGTCCTTTTCCTCGTCATCGTCATCGCTTCTTTTCGCTCGGTTGCACGACTGCAGTCGTAAACGAGATAACGAGATCAAATTTATGACTGCGAGATATACCAACGAAAATATGATAATCGCGACTAATGCCGAAGCGAGGAAAAAAATATCAAAGATGGCCTCTATATCACGGATGATCTTTTCGAAATTCGCGCTGATGTCTTATTCCTCGTGGGACAAAAATAATGACACTCACACATAACAAAGATACAATTAATTTTACATTTAGGTAAGAATTAGTTTATCATTTCTGAGTCGCACCATCAGTGTGCACTGCAACAATCACGCCACCAAATCCGAAGATTAGCATTAATTTAATGTTCAGACTAATTTCACATCCACTTTCGTTCAGTGTCAACGACGTAATAAAGATGAATCTTCAAAAGACGCCGTTTAACCATCTAAAAAACAATCGTTCAGGGTTAAAGATTATATTTGTCCCGTGTTAACAACCAAAATATCAGATGAGACACAATGAGGCTAACGAAATCCGAATATTTGGATTCGAGCAGAGACTAAAGGAGGCTCGAGGTTTGCATCACGTACCATTGATAAAATAAATAACATCTAGAGAGATGTCGGCGATAAAATCTATAAAAAGTATCGAATACAGCAATACCGACAAACGGCAAGCGAAGACGTGATGGAAAAAAAAAAAAAAAAAAAAAAATTGAAATGAAGTTGTTCGACTTCGCTTGTATCCATTTTGATAACTCTTGTCAACCCAGACGGAATCCAAATGGTTCGGTATCCGCTGTCTCTTAGCGAAACTAAGCACAGTTTAGCGTTGCCATTTACAAGATTTTATTATTCAGGTTCTCCGTCGGCGTACCGCCGAAATCTTTATTTTGAATCATTCCAGGAACAATATAATGTATTTGCTGGCATGAGCTTGACTCTTTTTTCACCAAAAGCTTGGCGAAAATAAGCCAACAACGTAACCTAGATATTTTTCTCCTCAAGTCAAGATGATTGTTACAGATATAATAAAAGATGAACAATGAACAGTGCTATTGTGCATACAAATAAGCCTTCTGTTATCACAGACAAACTAAAATTCATAATTCGTGTAACCACATGTACAGCGATTTTCTTAGTTTGAAAACAAAAATATTAACAATACCAATTGAGCGGGGAACCAATATGTGTCGCGTACGAGAGACACCGTTGGCAAATTTAATTTTCATTACCTCTTGTGAACGACGTTGCACAAGCTTAATAACATCAAAGAAAAGGTGAAAGTTTTCATTAGACCTCCGTCTTATCAACTTACCAATATTCTCGTTTACAACAGCCACAGCTCAAGAGGTGTTGCCTTCCTAAAATGCAATTTTACACGAGCACCACCTCGCACGTTCAAGTGTACGCGCGCGATGTTGACAAGGTGCTGGGCCCTCTCGCAGAGGCTGCTCATTATATACCTGGTTGATCCAGTTACTGAATGAGCTTAGGTATCCCGAAAAATATCATCGCTCAATATAGGGTATGCAAAAAAAAACAAAGCTGCAAGTGCGGATCGCGGATGAAGCTCCACTCAATTCATCAACGAGTCAACACAGCGTAATTTAAGACTGCTTTTAACTCTCGGGTGTCGCAATTTATGTTAGATGCTGATAAAAGAATGGCGCTTCGCTACATGGAACACACCCCGTTAGCACTACCGGTGCCTCCTCCATAGTGTACCCAGAGCTCGGCGCGACTTGAAACATCACCCTCTCCGCGCGATATATTCGCCGTTGGTGCTAACTTGCCGTAACGCTATTCAGAAGACAAAGAAACCGTCCAGAAACGGCTCTCAAAATGTCCGAGACAGCGGTGAAATATTTTGATGGAGGGTACATCTAAAGTTTTAATAGACCAGGCATTCATAAATTTGCAGCTTGAGATTATTTGTTCAGTGCTTTTACTCCTAAGGATTTGATAAATAGCGATTCAGCATGGTTTTAGTCCAAACATAACGCTAATTATTCATCCTTACCTTTGTAAATGCTGTATTTCATAAATAATAGGGATGGAATTGGAAGAAATACCTTTGAATGTGAATAGTTTTTGTACCAAATCAAACCAGTTTAAAAAATGTTCACGTAATTGAATTTCATATTTTTCATTTGCTAGATTTTCCATTTTCATATTATCGGTGGCGTATGTATATTATTATATAGATTTTCGGTAATATGCTTACACCATGGTTATGATGACCTAACACTGGGATAATCCATGCTAGGATGTAGGACCTGCATATCTCTCTCTTGTTTCAACTGTATTAATTACTACATAGTTACATAATCCGTTTGATTATACGTGAAGAATGTTGATATCAAGTGATCATGTATAAATTTTGTATCATCTATTGAATCACTGTGCAAGTTGCAAAAAAAAGCTGTAAAATCAGCTCAAGAATATGTCACGTCTTTCTACAGTTTTAACGCTTGCGTGCAGTTACTGTTATTCTCAGCGTAACTTTTTTTTTCATTTAACCAATTTGTCACAGATTAGGCGGGTTATAAATTTGCGCTACCTTACCACTGGCACACGCGCGATTAATGTCCAGGCTGGTTTTGCAGCCAGTGGCCCCGAATCCGATGCTTCTTCGGGAGAATGTAATAACAGGCCATCGATTACGAGATCACGACTTTGCGCACCAACATGCTTGCCGCTCTTTGAAGAATCGCCGTACTCGTAATCGCTGTGTTTATACCTGTTAGTTATCTGGGAGCTGACGAAGCAATTTAAATAGATCGCTTATACGAAGGGAGAAATCCATTTTGCATTGAGTTGTACGTAAAATCAGCTTGACAAATGCTCGCACCTATTGCTCATAAGTTTATCTTTATTCTCAGCACCAACCGTTTTCTCAATAACATTTTTCCAATTGAGAATTATCTAAATTATCTGAAAATGATTAATCGTACGAAGCGCTAAATATTCTCCAGTCATGCAAAATGAGGAACAAAAAAGAGTCATTTCATAAAACCTGTGTTTTGTTTATAATGAGTTGCATTTCTTGGAAAATAGCAAATTTGCTGTCAGTTTGTATTTTGTTTTCACCTGATCTACATAAATAGATTGAATACGATCCCAAAACATACGGTAGCTTGGCGAAGCGAGGAGGGGTCAGGTTCTGGACGTTATCAAATCATCGTTTGTTTGCACCTAATCTCTAAATTAATGATCGAAAGACACCCTTCCTCTGCAGCATGACATGACAGATCTTAGAGTTGGCTGGATCTGTGTTGGCTGCTTGGAAAATATAACGGGTGTTGATTTAATACATACTCACGGTTTCAAAAAGGTGACACACCTATATACTTGCAACAGGATCATCTTTGCGCAAATGAAAAACAAGCAAACCCGTGAAATATGACCTCAGATCATTTCAGCACCTTGCAGATAAGAACTGTTTTCAGGCTGGCTGGCTGGTTTTGATTCATCATTACATCAATTTTATGGAGTTTGGTGAAACCAAAATGAAGATTTTGCGATTACCTGACTCGAAATGTGCATAGCGTAGAGTATGAAAATTATCATATGATATGTGAAATCTATAGTAACATCAGTCTTCGGTTTGAAAACTAAAAGCTAGATTAGCATGATATTAAAGAGATCAAAAGATTTCATGATATATACCACCCGTTAGATTCTTTGAACTGTGGAGACTCAGTGGCCAGAATATATTCCCTTAATTATCCTATGTGTGCATTCTGAGTGTGAACTCTCCATTAATCATAAGAAAAGAGAAGGGTAGGTAGCATGTCACTATATAGCGGTGAGCGATTTTAATTCAAACTGGCCGCTTCGTATGTATTCTATGTTGCCTATAGTATCATTAGTAACCTTAGGTGGACACCACTCTATCGTTCTTTATCCAGAGACTATGTCTTCGTAAGGGAATCCGTCAGTTGGCGAGATCATTGGCCACGGAAGTAAAGAAGGAATAATCCGCTGCCACAATTAATGTATCTATGACAATCAATATTTATAATCGGCTGTAAAACAGTAACGTTCTTATTTTTTTGAATACGAAGCGAATTACAGTTATAAATTTAAGTTTACTTCGTCTGGATAATTGTTTACTCTTTCCATGAGGACCGTTTTACATAAAGCAAACCTATAAAACATTGGAACTGAATATCAAATATACATGGTTGATTCAATATTACATGAATGCTTTAAGTCTTTTGGAACAAGTTCTCTATAAAATGACGTTTAGTACTTTTCAATACTGGAATAAACAATAAATAAATCTATTTAGAAATAATGAAATTAAAAAAAAAATAATAAAACAATTTTAAGGACTAGGTATTACATTTTATGCGTGTTATATTAGATAATGAAAAAATTCCACCGTTAAAATATAAAAGATCTTGCCATTAAATTTACCACCTTGAAAATCTGCAATATTCACGCACAGCAGATTTTTCATCATAAATCACGTAGATCAAATATTTACGAGAAAATAAAGATAGCCGTTAAACGCGAAGATTGTGCAATACCAGGTAAAGCAATATCTATTCAATGAACCACACGTGGGTGCCCGTAGGCAACGTGTGCTGTCAATACAGACACGTGTTGCCCGACATCCCCACGATAAACCGTTCAACCCTGGCGGGCGCAAAACGTGTACGAAGTGTATGCATAAGCATTTGCACTAGTGTGGGACATGACGCGCACGGACGAACGAGGATACGGTACATTATTCGCATAACACCATTCGCCACATTCCAAACGACCTGGACGTATTCGTAACTTTTAAAAAATGTTGCAATTGTGTCACATGACCGCAATCGCTCATTAGCCTTTATTTTCTGAGCGGAACAATAAAAACAAATTGACGGCGGTGAGATCAAGCGTTCGACCCGCTCCTTTACATTGAAAACGATTCGATTGAATTTTAGACAAAAGAAAAATTGACCCTATCAGTCATACTTCTCTAATTCTTTTCTTCTTCAAGAAATTATGAATGGCTATCATTTTGAATTCCAATCCTCATATTTTTAACGAATGAAATTTTAATCTTCACTGGCTGCATACATGAATTTGATGTAACACTTTTTTCCCTGATAATATCGAATTATAATATAAAATAGTGTGATGAATAATGAAAAAAGTGTAGAAAAAATGAATGACACTTTTTTTATCAACCGCTTGTCTATCAATAACTAAAAATATTTGTCCATATTTAAGAATAAGGTCTATACTGATAATGAACTATTTTTCATTTAAATGGTGTTTTTAAATTCCGCTGAGTTTATTAGAGGACGTAAAAAATGAGACAATTTAAAATAATTTTAATCCCATGTATGATTGATTCGAACATCACTCTTTTGTGGCAAACAGAAGAAAATAAGTGATCGCAAAAAAACCACATAAATCACTGAATAGTTACGCCGATCAAATGCTTCATGTGAAGCATTTACCTTTTATAATCCAAATTTGGAAATTAAATTCACATGTTACCAATTAATCAATGACACATGATCGGTGTAAAATTTACATCTTAAAAGGTCAGAACGTGTATTTTTGTTCTCCCCGTTTTTACGAATCCACACTTTTTTTCAATTCAGTTCTTTTGAAGAAGACTGACGTTTGTGGGCATAATTTGAAAAATGAACAGAACGTTGAATCTTTTTTGACCGATTAATTTATGATTAAATTTGTTTTTTATTTACAAATGACTTTCCCTGATAACTGAAATTATTTATTCTGCAATAATTGAAATCCGCGGATCGAAGTACAAAAATTCTATCCAATTATCTTATTTCTTATTTCAAATTGACAATCATAGCATAATCGACGGAAATGTGGTGAAAGCCAATATTTTTTTACAAAACACCGCCACCGAGCTCGGACAAAGCAGCACGAATATACGGGTATTTTGCAATACGCTTGAAATGAGTCGAGTAGAATCTATATAATCGATTCTGATTGCATTGAAGCTACCGGTAGTAGTACTGATTGGTGCATTCATAAATATCCATTAGCGGACAATGTTAGTAATGATCGGGCCTGCGGGCTACGCCCTTACTCTAACTCTTCGGCAGCTTCTGGGCAGCATCAGGAAAAAGAAACAGAAACCATTGACTTCGCAGATCCGTCTATCGGCTTCTCGTTTCCTTTCGAACTCGCTGCGCTGTTGCTTTTGTTTGAATTCTTTGAGGATGAACACATTCGATCTTAAGTTACAATATCGAAACGCTCCTCGATCGCGCCGATGAGCCGAGCCAAGGCCACTTCAGATCAAGTACCAAGGGATTGAATCCTTCGAGGAATCGATCCCTGGCTATAATTTATGCGGAAATTAATAACGCAGAAGTTGTGTTGAGAAACTGTTAATTTCGTCTGCGATGGGAATTGAGAAAAAATGATGCACAATTACGCAAGACGATAAGCAATATTTACTAAAAATAATTGCTTGTTTCCCTTCTATCATTTAGTTTCTTCTCAACTGACATTTCAAGCTTCCTCAAAAGTTCACGGATGCAAACAAGTCGTCTCATCCCTGAACAGTACAGCTTCGATAATGCTATACCAACGTTCGATCGGGCGCCTACGAGAACATCGAAGAACGGCGTGTTCAATGGCGGGTTACCTGTTGAACATACAGACAGGTGACACGTTACGGTCTTTGTGCCGATAAGTTGCGTCGTGCGTTTTTTTCGGTCTGATAGTTTGATTTCTAACGGTGGAGACAGAATTAGTCACAATAAAGATCGGATACGGCTCCCACGCCGATCAGCAGTCAAGTGAAGTCGGATTACAAATATAAATCCACCCTCGCGAGATCTCGATCACGGGCGTGTTAAATCCTCCGATCGAATACTTCACGATGCTGAGTTAAATCGGAGAGGTTCCTTTGATGCAGAATTATCACATTGATATCGTGAATCATACTACAAAAGAACAAAAGTTAGATTTAGTCAATGCCCTGTCGATACTTAAGGCAAGGTTTGTTCTTTCATTACGTGGGAACAAGGAAAATAAAGTCAAAATTGTTGATACACGTTAGATGAAAACATATTTACTCTGAGAGTTGACTTTTGTTATAATTCTAATGCAAAAAGTAAACAGTTTGATGTTTTGTTATGTCAAATGTTTATACTTGACATAACAAGTATATACCTACAGTCATATAAAGAAATGTCTTAGTTCATGTAAGTAAAAATAAAGAAATCACTTTATGTTGCAAAAGTGATCATAAACAAATCGAACTGACACAATCGATTAAAATTCGTATACCTGACTGATTTGATGTGATGTTGATGCATAGTTATTTAGAGCTGAATTAATTTTTGGCGAGAAGCGCAACGTATACTCATTTGAAATAAAAATCGAAAAAAATAAATTCAGAGAGGCTAGACGAAGACGAGATTGAAATAAATTCGATCTCCGAAGTCTGAAGATTTTGCTTTATTCTTGCATGACAATCAATTCGTTGTAAAGGAGTGGCTTTCGAAAAAAATCATTCACCGCTGATACGTATAATAAGTAAAACCAAATGAGAAAAAAGTAAGCAGAGAAGCAGATATTACAAACCTTGTGTATAATCAAAAACGTCAAATTTCAACGGAGCTCGCGGGGTACCGCGTGTTATTCATCCGACAGGTTTTAATTTGGTTCGCATGAGAAGGTATCTCACGAGGAGCGATCCCAACTCTGCCTACTGGGGGGAGGGCTGTAGTAGGTGCATCGATATTGACAAGGGTGCAGTCGAGTCGTGACGTTTCGAAGCAGCGGGCCCCACATTGGGTCTGTTGCTCAAGCAGCAGGGGTCGCCCACAAATTTTATGACTCCTGGACGTGATGCTAATCTAGAGAAAGTTTGGAAAAGTAAGCTTAATCAATATTCTAATTTATATTCATATCAAGCTGACCACGAAACCAAAAAATCGATCCACAATCGACACATTTCGAACCACGAACCAACCATCGGCTGGAAACTTGAAAACTTTCGAAATGATTTCTACCCAAGCGGAACCCCTTGGAATGCATGATGGATTAGTTAGGAATTTTACGAGAATAAAATTGTTTGATTATTATCATTTCAAACTGCTCTTATTCGTATTTCATGATCTTTTATCCTGCGGCTAACCGCCCTATGAATGATTTAGGAGAAGTTGGCATGTAACGATACGTTGCTGTATCTGGTCAAAGGAACGTTTCGTCCGAAGAGCAGTACGTACATGTAACATGCCCTTAAGGGACGTATGCAGTTGCCTGCTGGTATACAGGATCAAGAGTGTAAGTTGAGAAAAGCAGCGTAACGTGTCAAACGCATCTTGCTTCTTTGCCAACGATACCCACAACACTGCAGCCTAAATTTAGTCCTTACAAGATTTACGTTTGTTTAAATTCAGGAACGTGTTTTCTTTGCTTCTTCTAAACAATAGCGATTAATGGAGTCTTTACTTTCAGTGAGACTAATACAAGTTAATTTCAAAATTACAGCTCTCGTAGAAGAATGGATATATGAATTTATAAAATTCAAAAAACAACTTATTGTATGATACAAATTGTGTTTAATTCCCTCGGTAACAGTTAATTGAACAATGAAATTTAAAAATTATGTTTCAATTTGACTCTTAATTTATAAGGTAATAGACAACTGTCAACCATGCGAATTTCAAAATATTTCCGTTACTACTCCTGCCAAGGGCTTTTAACTTTTAAACAAGACTCAACTAATTTTCAGATAGTTTGATATCTCGCGCATCTCAGCGAGTCAGGTGAACGAGTTGAGTCAGACCGACTTGTTCATATTGGCGGTGGTTAGAGGGAAAGACGAAGGATGAGTCTGGAAGCGAAGCTGTCTAACTGACGTGTAAAGACACCTCAACGTCCCGAAGAATTTAACTAATTATAATACAGAATAAATGCTTATCCGGTATCATAGCCAAGACGATACTGATATTTGCCTCCCTCGTATTTGCCGTCTTCGTTTGACTGGTCGTTCTCTTTCTCTCATCCCTATCGCTATCTCTCTCGTGGGTATGCACCGCGTCTTACAACACGTCACATAAGTTAGCGGCACGAGCACCGAACGAGGTGGATACGGTGAAGAGGTTAATCGACTGTGATTAACGACAGATGATATTATGAAACGCTGATTCTAAGCCCAGTAACTATTTCATCGACTTGTAAAAAGCAGGCACCATTTTCTCACGATACATCAGCGCTTCATCTCAGAGACGCTGCAGCGTGCATTTTGTTGCTTTTGTTAAGAAACCCATCAGCTAATCCCTAAAAACGGTTTTCCAACGTGATACAGAATTCATCTTATAAATCGGATAAATAATATATAAAATGTTCGCGTAATGCTGGGCCTTAGAGAAATTTCATTTTACGATCACTTTTACGCCTCTGCGCGCCCAAGTTGCCAAATAAATATGCACACGTGTGTTCGGTGAACGAATAATTTTTTGGGAACAAAGTATGTGAAACTCACCGAAAAGAATTCAATGATTTTTTTTTTTTTCAAATAAAAAATAATGAAAAAACTCGTTTCAATGAATAAAATAATGTGAAAATACAAAATGAATTTTGTCTCTTTGAGTATGATATGTCACCGTATAAGCATAATCATAACAATTAGAAGATTATTGCAAATTTGGCAGAAGGTGTCATCAGATCTCTAGTGATTTCAGTTTTACGCAGTGATTCGCGCGAGATCGCCTGCGTGTGGTCACGAAAACATGTATAAATACACGCGAGAAGGGCCGCGTATAACAAGTTGTGGCAGATAAATTTATAGCATCTCCACTGAAACGCCATTACTTTAAATGCACCCCACCTCTTTGTTGTACTTATCCGCAATCCCAATATCTTTCTCTTTCGTTTGCCGTTCATTCAACTCGATGTCTATCTTGCCCGCGTTGGCTCGTTCTCTCAAACACAACGTTACGCGCGGCTATCGGATTTTACGATTTCTGAATAGCTCGTGCACCTCTACATCTTCGTCGATCCTGAGCCTTGGCGTCCGCTTTGAATATAGGCCTCAGATCCGTGACAAATCGATGACTCTGAAAAATAAATAAAAATTGTGAATCTAAATCGTTTCGCTCTTCGCAGATCTCTTTGTAAACAAAAATGACGGGTCCAACTCCCCTAATACATACATGACGACGTGAAATGTTTGAAAAACTAAAAAATGATGTCTTTTGTAAATTCCAATTTCTGTATTATATTCGGAATCGTTATTTTTAATTAAAATTTTTTTTTTCTTGAAACTTTTAAGTGTCATGCTCAACGTCAACGTTAGATGAAGTTTGAAGAGAAGTTATTAATGTCACTTTAACGTGTGCCGAATTTTCAAGAGAGTCTAATATTTAAATTTATTGTGACAGTTATTACACCAAATGTTTTCTTCGACAATTTTTACCAGAAGTTTAAAAATAAAATTAGTCAATTTTTTCTAAAAATCATTGCTATTTTTGAGGGATAATTTTTTGTGTGTGTATTTATCATGAAGAAAGAAACATCTTCAAATTGTAGGTCAAATTCGATTTGTTAGTTTCATATTGAAAGCTTTCATGGTCCGAATGGCTCTAAAGAATACGAGCAATTGAATGAATTGGTTACTGTTTATGATCGAAAGTAGTGCTTTGTGTACGTATCTTGTGTGGTCAGCTCGGAAGGTGAGATGGACGAAGAGAAAGACTCGTTTGGAATGTCGCATATCAGGACCGTGGACAAGCAAGTGGACGACGCGAGCGGTCGAAGCGGGCAAAGCGCTCAGTACGTAATGGACGTCATTAGCCCGTGTAGATTATAGGGCGGCGAGCAGTAACGATCACTTCTTATGGAGCGCATCGTGGCACGACCACTGCGCGGGCCCACCTTGGCACTGCGCTATTTTCTAGAGATCATCCGCGAAACCAATATCAGACACCCAATGATCGACGAATATGTTGATCTCTATCATTTCGTCTGCCGGAAGTTCATGCTCATGTCTCTATTTGATCTCACTACACGAGTTGCATTCGATCGTAATGTATAGGTTTATGAAATTCCATGTCATTATTTTGCCATTAAACAAATATTTTGTTCCGAAAAGTCGGACCACACCGATCGGGATCAAATCGAAAAGCAATTCTGCAGAATCGTGCACAATGTTACGCGTGAAGAAAAAAAAAAAAAATAAATTGCACCTTTGAAAAGTTGTGAAATATTTATTTGATTGCTCCTGATCGACTTTAAATTCAGGGTAATTAAGATTCGCTGATTATGTTGAATCGTTGAATGCGATGAAAAAAAAAAACCTGACAATTGCACTGCCAATCATGCCACTCAACTGAGACTATACATTCTCTACGGGTTGCAAAAACAATTACGATTTCAAACACAAGATTGTTATCATCGGAAAATCGTGTGAAGTAATTTCGATCGCGTACATAATGTAATTACATAAATGAGCAGCCGATTAGAAGTAGAATACGTACGAAAACGGAATCTCGCATCTTGTCAAGGATTTTAGAATACTCGTGAAGATCGTTAATTAAATGTAATTACTATGAAAAAAAAAACATCGCCAGAAGCTTGTTGCAATTCTTTAAGTCGTCTATCTCAGTAACTTTGTTCTTACGTCTCATATATGTACTGTTACGTATTTGTATCCATCCACCATTCTTTTACAATTAATTGTCGTTCCGGCCACGGCACTGAGTATTTATTAGTGACGCGCGTCTGATTGCCCAAGACTAATTTAATGATACAATGCAGATACGTGAATCGTACATTCGATCATCTGCAGACGGACAGAGTTGTGCTATGAAATTAATCACATCGCTTCCTCTATTTATTGTTACAATCAAATTTCTCATTTGTTGACAATTATTTTTAAAGAAAATAAAACTCAAACAAAAGAAAAATTATAGAAATTACAATGAAAGCGAATAATTTTCTTTTCCAAATTTGTATATAACTAGAGGCTTTATTAATTCGTTTATTAATTTCTTATTAAACTAAAAAGTGTTTATTTTTAATGTTTAACAAAAAACATCTAATTAGCATCATAAATTGTATAATGAATTAACCAAACCTGATCCGCTTCAGGTTATTATCAAATGGAATATGTTTCCATAATACGCGAATTGATAAGTAGCTTGAAGTGGATCTTAGTCAACGAATAATTTTCATCTTCTGGAAGTACTTATACAGGCGAGCCGCATGTCGATTTTACTCGGAAAAGCCAAATTAGTGCATTGATCGCCCAGTACCGTTAGAAGTACTCGACGATCCAAATCTCAGGTTTATTACCCGGAACATTTACTCTGTTTTTGCGTTAACGAATCACCAGCGGCATATTGGTTCACCATACGAATGAATTTTCGATGGCTTGACGCCAACTTGTTCCGTACGAAATTAATGCATATATTTTTGTTTCAACTCCACAACGTTTTTCAATTTTGTAACATTTTATTTTTAATTACTTCACATTCGGAATCGAATGGCAAGTCGAATTTTCATGTATAAAAATATTCAGTACTCACCTTTGTCACTAAACATACAAACGTTGCAACTTGGCACATAAGTAATGAATTAGTAAAAAACGGCTGTTCGACAAAAAAAAAAAATCTCAGGCTTTTTTTACCAATTGAGGTTATAGTGTTTGTTTGTTTTCTTATTGCTAACATCCGATTCGACCGGAGGTCATTATTCGTTTCATTCACCATGTCCGAAAATTGTGAAAGTATTTTTCAAAAATGTGAAACGAAAATAAACATCCATTGTGCGTGAAAGCCATAAATCTGGATAAAAGTTTTCCAGTCTTCCAGAGTATAGCCATGTGGTAAGCGTGAAACGAATCAATCCGTCAAATCTGGAACAGACAATAAAAATTGATTAGTTAAAAACATTTTGAACATTTTTTACGGATGGTGAACAGAAATTATTTACAAATTATTATATGACAGTTTTTGTCATAAAATAGAGAATCACTATATATCATTTAATGCATTTTTCATGCATTTTTTTCAATATCGAATTGCGTATATCTCAAATTACTAATAATTTAAATATACGAAAAAACGTTTAAAATTGTTCGATTTATAGTTATGATCACAATGATGTATGTGTGTTGATATAATTTCGTTATATGTAAATTTTTCAAATTAATAACACGTCTTATATCAATTATAAAAAACACCTTTCGACAAGAAGACAAATTGGTTGATTCTCGAAACTAAAAATTTATGGTCTATTTGTACAGATAAACCACAGATACCTGAAATCAAAAGCTTTGATATGCTCGCTGTAAATCAAATCGGTGCAAATCTGTCCTTCACCTGTTCAAAAAGTCAAGTCCGAGCACTTCAGACGGTAGACTAGACGGTTCATCGAATGTGACTTTTCGAACGGTCAAGTGTTCCCGATTTCAACCTTGGTGGCCAAACACACCTGCTGTGCGCAGGTAAATTGCATAAGAATCTTGCTTTAGGGTTGCACAAAAATGTGGGAAGCGACTTTCCCTTTGTAAGAAAAATTGGTATACCCATTTTATTGAAATGTTAATCATTTTCCGGGAAACAAGAGAAACAAAAATTTAAACGTCTTCTAACGGGGTAACAATAGTAATCAATTTATCATTTATTTGAAATCTTTCAGTTTTGCATATCAGATTGTAAACTTGTTTTTTTTCGTTTTGTAGAAGACTAATAACTAATTTTCATCAACACTTGTAAAATCACACATTTCAACATAGTAAATATTTTGACAGCATAAAACTTAAAAATTATCAAACAGAAGTCACAACTTATATAATTTTGGCGTACGAAATGACATGAGATTGAGATAGATAAACTTCATTTATCATTAACGTCAAATGTGTAGCACTTCAATAATCAATCAACTGCTGATTACAAATTCAAAGTAACGCGAAATTTGGCTTGTTTTTATAAGTAGGACAACTCGATGCTGCCATTCAGAAATATACTGTCTCACAAAGTCAATAATTTATATAGTTCGGATACATTCCTGATTATAATAATTTATGCACAACGTATCCTGTGGGTGCTTAGTAGAGAGCCGGAGATATAAGCATACCGGTTTCTATTATTAATAAATTTGAATCCTCGTTTGAATCGCGATGTCTAACGCAACTGCAGATTTATCTCAGGTGTGACTCCTTTTGAGTATAGTATATAGGAGTGTCTTGATGGTGTACATTTTCGGAATTAATAAATCTTCCAGTGCAATCAATGACGCCTTCCATTCGTAAAAATCAAAGGAGTTGTCGTTGGAGGCTTCGATTAAATCACTCGTGCATTGTGAGCAACCGAATTCAATTTTATGTATGTATAATTCACTCAATAATGTTGTTATTGAGTGCAAATTTTATCATCTCGTAATGTTGTAATCAAATTTCAACAGCGACAAATTAATGCACTGCAACAGATGTCGAAGCCCATGTATGTTTCTGACTTGATTCACAAATATAAATTTCAAATTTTTTTTCGCGCTGAACGATAATTTTTATGTCTGACAAAATGAATAGCAAACTGAATAATAAAATAAAGCAATAAAGAGAATGAATACGTTGAGTGAAAAAAAAAAAAATGTAACGTAGGTCCACAGAGCTGACAGAAATGGTCCGAACGAGGACAGGACAACAAAAGCACGCATGGATATTACGAGTGAACAAGCAGACGAAGGTTAAGGATGCGACAAATATAATGCACCCACTCCCTGTGCGTGCGCGTGGCTTTGTCAGTATGACAGAGAAAGTTGATAGACGACGTCGCAAAGATGAGCAACAAGAGGTGCCACGAGGGCAGAAAAAAAAGCAACATCGAAAACAAATCGTCTATTCTTTATCCGGCCCTGACGAGGAACAACGCGAATGAAGAACAACGCGAGACAGAAAATTAGTAAAATCCAGGTGGAACAGTCCTTCGTCTTCTCTCGCCTTGGATTTATAAGGAGCGAAGGCAGAATTTATAAAGGGGCTTGGGTTATTTATCGGTTTCGATGGCACATGCGATATCGTTATACTCGGATATCGATACGTCCTTTGCTCGCCCAGAAGAGGACTCACGAAAACGTACCTCGTGCCTGAATATACACGCTCGATTCTACGCGTACTACGGTGCGTCCGTGTGGCGCGCGTCCTGATCGGCGTGAAAACGGTAAATTGTTAATATTTATACCACCAAAGAGCGAAATCGAGGAGCATGGAATGTCGAAGAGACAAGACACCCGATAAATTTTCGATCCTGTTACACGAATTTCTTTCCTTCGCTTATCCCGCAGCTTGTCTTTTCGCGCGTCTTCGGTCCCAACCGGACTTTGTGTCCCAACACAGTGAAATAATTTTGTGCCAAATATTATATCTAAGGGACCGATGAGATGATCGATAAGAATCCAATAAGTAGAACTCGAATTGTATTTTGATATGCTTCGTGGCCAGGTGGAGCCAAGCAATCTTCTGCCCTGTGTCAGAAGAGTTTTTAGATTAAACGTAACCCTATATAAAGGACCTTAGAACTATGCACTGAAGTACACTATGGTTGCTGCTATACAATTATTAATTCCAGAAAATCGATAAGCTCAAAGAGAAGTAGGTGCTCCTGTGCCATGCTTGTAATTATTGCCGCGTTGTACTCGTTCAGAAGGAAGAAGCTAAGGTACAAGAGAAAGGGGGCTAGTGAAACCCCCTCAAAGTACAATGCTACCCTCTAATCACGCATCGACTTATCAGCAAAGTATCGTGTGTAGAGTCTGGTTTCGTGGATACGTAAGTCTCATTCGGATTAGATTATATAACTTACAGAAGTAACCATCCAAGGATTATACGATTTCTTTCAGATATAATAATTTTTCGTTTTGAGTATTATAGATTTGAATGATTGAGCTGAAACGTTTTGAAAATATCGTTAATAATGATTATTGAAATTAGGGAAACTCAGTTCCTATTCAATATTGCTCGTTTTCTTTGGGTAATGAAATTTTAATGATTTAACAAGTGTACATTTTTTTCCTTGAATAATTATGAAATTAATAGATTCAAATAGAATAATAGATTCAATCAATAATGAAAATAATTAATGAATTTGATGCGAGCCATCCAGAGTTTTCATCAGAATTCCATAGCGTCGTCCATAGCAAAATGAACTTGCTTGAATATTAATGATGAATACTAAAATGTTTTTGAAGCGAAAAAGCGAACTGGAATTGAGTGATCGTTAAAAGCATAAGATTCGTTTACAAACTGCATCCGAGAAATTGGCATTATTCAAGCGCCAGTATGTCAATCGCTGATAAAAGAACTTCAACGAAAAATAATTACAAATTGAATAATTTAATCTGCTTATCATGCACAAAAGACTTTGTTTTGTGAAAATGGTGAAAATGATCGATATCTCGTCGACTTGGGTTGCATTGTTCCGTAAAAGAATGGATAATACAAGTTGAACTTGGCTTAATCCGCGAATCGAAGCTTTCATGAATATTTCATGAATCCCCTGCGCTTCTTCTTTCGTTCGCTGCTGCGCCACCCTCACCTATCAACCTTTTGAATCAAAAACTTTTGAAATCCGCTCCCTCCCCCCCCCCCCTCCCCTCTAACTGGCTTCGGAAAATTTATCGCGTTCACCGAGCATTCAGTGGAAGACTGTGTCGTGGAACCTCGACGTCACGACGATACAAAATCTCGCGTGTTAAAAGCGAACGAAAGGGAAGTCGAGATTCTATTTACTTAAGCGGAAAAAATGTATCATATAGGAAAGAAAAAAAAACAACAAAATCACAAAACAAAATGAAGCACACGGTACCGCGTTACGCGTGGCATAAAGAAACTGCACAGGACTTTCATTATATTCGTTTATACACGCGTATCACAAATTGAATACCTGCACGGTTCAAAATCCAGATTCAAATAATCATAAATTTCAAGATAACGCTATACGACAGCGCGTTATATAAGTAATGCTCACTTTTTTGGAGGCAAAAGAAAAGCATGCTTTTAATAAATATTTTGAGATTTATACGGTTGACACCGATATGCGTGTCAAAAGATTATATGCGGGCCATTACTGTTTAGTTTCATAAAAATGTGCTCCCCACTTAAAATATGAGCACGATTTGAATTCGTACTAATGTCATTGATACGGGCATGACATTATTAGAGTCATCATATAGAGAGATAAAATTAATTAGATAATATATTTGTTTCAGTTTTGCTGTACGTGTAATTAATCTTACTGGATCCAAGGTTGTAAGGCAACCGTCTGGAAATGAGGAATACATAATAGTAATGCAGGATCACTTGTTCAGTGACATTAAATTGTAATAAAAAAACGGTTAGCATCCATCAAGATGCACGACGTCGATTTCTCTGCCATTCAGTAGCTCGTGTTATGAAATATAACGAAAGCAAAAACATGATGGACAGTGGAACACGGCGAAACTGGATAATACCAAGGGCTCAGTCAATAGGATTTTCTCCCGATGGATACTCGACATTTGTGTGATTTACCTGCTCCACAGGTGCCTGTGATGGGTCTGCAGAACACGTATTTTGCCGGATCGCCGATCACCAATCAAGAAGTCAAACGATAGTTAAACGATCCCTAACATCGAACATAATTCAAAGCGCTTGAGGGAGCGACACGTAATGCGTCACTCGTGTATTGTCCAATGGCGGGTGTGGTTGGCGTTATTGGTCCATTGCGTAGGACGATCCGTACCTGCTCGACTTCACTCTCATATACGTTCAACCTCTATAACAATGTCATTAAAAGTTTAACAAATTGTATCGATTATTCATAAAATCAAATTGTTGACAAAATTTTCACCAACTAACGGAGTGGCAAACAAGCGGAATAACTATAATAAAAATGAACCATCTTTAATATTTTTCTTAGCTGTTAATTAATTTAGACTTACGAGCAAAATAAATTTTTATTAAGTCAGAACAACAAAATTATCGGCCATTAAGAATGAAAGTGTGACATAAATTTTATAACGTCATTTCAGTATGAATTCAATACATAAACATCTTCGCTCGCAATGAAGAAACGGTGCACGTCGATCGTTAGCAAGGACCCCCTTCCGAGCAGTGGCGTGTTGTAACAAATGATCCTGCCGATACTTGTCGCTCTACATGATGCGTGTGCTACTCTTTCTCTTGACGTCTCTATAAGCTTCACATCGGCATGCCAGTCTGTCACAAATGTTGTACCAGCAGCCTTCGATGATGTTGCCGATTTATTACGCGTGAGCTTCAACAGTTGTAGGTTTTTTTCGCCAGAAGCTTTGAATACACCGCAGGAACGAATCAAAATCATTAATTTTTATTGAACTTCTATTTACAGGGCGTTGACTTACCGGTGATTAAATGAACAAAAGCCACGTGAAATTGCCTTCAACAGTTACTTTGATGTGTTTTCGAATAAAAATGACGGATAAAAATTGAGTCAACAGGTGAGAGGCCAAAAACCATTAGTGAAAGATTTCTATTTAATATAGGTGACGCAAAACTTTTTGATGGGTGAGATATCTATTTATCTAGTTAACACTTTATTAGAAGATACGCATCTTTTTTTCAGAGTTAAATTGGAGATTTTGATATTGAATGAGTAAAACAAGCGTTATGGATTTATGCGAATGAAATTTGATCTTTTCGAGCTGGTAATGTGTTAAGTTAGAAATCTTCTATAACAATAAATTACAAACTGAAGCTCACCTTCGTTAGCAGAAATTTATTACGAAAACGGTATGATGAAAAGACACTGATCTCACGACGCTCTTTCTCTTAATTTCGTAGTGTCGTCGAGTGTTCAGTTCTTTATCTCGAAAGGTGCCATTTCAGTACTGCTTAAAAGCAGTGTAACAAGCTGCATAAGGAATCAAGTGGCAAGTGGACATTCTTTATAACTTTTATAATCATGAACAACAGGTCTTGTGGTAAACATCCTTGTATTACAACCCGGAATTCGACTCGGAATTTTTTTTTTGTTTTAGTGTGCATGGATTCGCCTTACGTTGAGGGTCAACCTTTTTTGCCATTCCTTATACTTTTTGGCTAAAAACACGTTCCGGAAATAAAAATGAACGATCCCGCGAGGTTTCGAAGAATCGCGATATAGAAGAGGAACGAAAAGCGATGCAGAAGTTGGATGTGCGCATTCTGGCACGCATGGCAGTTGTCCAGATTGGTATTTGATAGGATGCGGACACGTAGGGGACGTATAAGCGGCAACAGGAAAGATTAGGATGATATAATTACGACATTAACATAAGTCAGCGGGCAGAGACAGCGGCGGAATAGTAATCGTGTTGAACACGTGTATACCAGCCAGAATACGCGCAGCGCGCTCACGTGGTCATATAGTCATGTTGCTTTGCAGTGTACTCTTCGTCGCTACGTCCCAACGTGGATTCTTGAAAGAGCGTTCGGCTGATATCAAATACCTTGATACTTATCGTCCGAGACGCGAGATCGTCAACTACGAGGATCGAGCTCCTCTCATGATCTGAAGTAGATTTACTTTTCGTTCAAACAACACCGTGCATTTATATAACCATCGGTTATTATGATCTCATCATATTAACTGTAATTATTACAGTCCTTGTAAACTCACTTTTAATTGATTGAGATATTGCAAGAGATATTGTTAGATCAGATTTATATTTACTATATAGATGTTCACTTTTTTCAAAAAGTCATATACTATATTGGAATGAGCTTTATGCCTATACAGAGAAGAAAAAAAATATTGTTTTTGTTTGGAAGATGCCTCGATAGCACGAAATCGATGTGTATTCCACTCAGAAAGCCAAAAACATGCGCCATAAATTTGAAACACCTCAGAAAGATATAACCATTTCAAAGTACAAACCTAATGAAGAGGTTAGATACTCATAAACGTGCGCAGCGAAATGAAGAAATAAAAATCGTGCGATCTCGCGGTAGGCGCAAGGAGAAAAAAGACAGAGAACACGAGTGTGGTAAAAAATTGAGGTTTGGACACATGTAGCGACAAAGATAGAAGCAGGTATCTCGGTTTATCCAAAAGGCCGATCGGCAAGTTGATTCCGAGAACTGGTCGAAACAATATCATAACTCGTGGCATGGGTGCTAACTCCAAAACGGGAAACAGGACCTGATTCCACGATTCTGAGTCGTTCTTGCTTCGCACCAAGACGATAATTATAATGTGTGTTAGATCTCTGTCAGCGTCCGATCGGTTCTAGTTGTCTATAACAGCGATCAACGCCCGAAATCACCCAAAAGTTCGTGTTTGAAATTTTCGATCGGATCTCGTTCAGATATTCGATACTCAAATATCCGCCTATAAATCGTGACGGACGTTTTGCTGAACATCGTGCGATTGAAATTTTGTTACACTCCCATGAATAAAGTGAAACATTTTTCTCCGTTCTGGGGGATTATCATCATAAGGCAATATCAATTTATCACATCCCGAGTTAGGCAATTAATTAACCCCGGCCAATTCGAATTTGCGGAATTGTTTCGCAGGAAATCGGGATAATTTAAAATATATAGTTGACATTTGATCGTGTTTTTTTCACAAGTTTTGTAGAAACTAAAGGCTTGATTTACGATAATCATGTTTAGATTAATTTGATTAAGTGTGCTTGTTAAAAAGAAGGAGATGGGGCCCAGTTTTGAGACGCTCTCTGTTTGCTTGCAGCAGCGTTTTCATTGTGTAGAGTGAGATAGCGCACTGCAAAGTGCATACGACGGTACAGCAATCGCTGATCTTCACGTGTTCTTCTACGTGGGAGGGATAAGTCAGGTACGTACAATGGGAGGTTCCGGTTGATGGTGTAATATCCATACAACAAGAGGCGGAGTTATCGGAAATCAAATGGAAAATAGAGGCAATCCTACTACGTAAAATGGAATCCTCTTTTATACACAGCTCATTCATTTGTATTGAAATATTGACTATGCAAAATTTTCTTCTTAAATATACTGTAATTAATTAATTAATTTTCACGATATATTTTTGTACAGATTAAATGTTTTTATTTAAGAAAATGCATGAAATGATTTTGTTGAATGAATTTGTATAAATAAAAAGATGCAAAAATTAATTACTTAAATATTAAGTTTATAAGCGTGTTGGTTGAATCTTGTTGCTCTATAATTGCGATGTTTTTCTTTGTCCATTTCACTTAGCAACGAATCTTTCCTTTTTCTCTAAAGCAAGGTTACCAGGCTAGCCTTGGTGTTAGCCGAGGTTAGTTATGAAGCTGGTGGGGCAACTCGTGCGCGGTTACAGAAGTATTTGAATAGCTGTCGGCCCTTGTAAGACGTCAAAAAGCCAAAGGGAAACCACTAAAATCAGTTAGGGATCTCAACTATGCGTGGGACCGATGGAGAGAGAGGAATGAGTCGGAAAAAAGATGCAACTATGAATATCCCAACGAGACTCGACAAAGACAGAAATCCTTCTGTTCGCACCGAGTTTTCTGGCGCAAAGGCTTTTGACAGTGTACACCTATAGGTATAAGAGAAAGAACATTGTTTCAAACAAGGGTAAGAGAGATCTAAAAATCGATGAATGAGTCGGTTATAAAAAGAACTTTAGAAGTTTCCTGATGCAGATAAGATTTTATGGAAATGGTTTTTGAATCAGTTTTACTACGGCAAGTGATATTCGATTAATTTATGGTACGGGATACATTGATTGTAGATTTCAAAATGCAAATTCAGGTAAAACGTGACAATTTTTCAAATTGATTTAGGTTTTATAGGTTTGTATCATTTTACGACAGGAAGTAGACTATTTGGTATGATAATTTATTTTTTTCATCAAAGTGTGTGAATCGGGAAAAATAAACATTGACTTTTCATTCTTTTATGGCTTATGAAATCTGATGTAATTCTATTTGTTTTATGAGTTTTAAAAGTAAAGATTGAAGTTACTTTTTTACAGTGCAAACACACAAATCAATTGGCAAAATTAGACCTAAAGTCTTAAAATAGATTTTGTTCAAATCTAACTTTATCAAGACTTGCCAAATAAATTATAATTTAATCTGCTCACGCTACTTATGTCTACTTTTTGATTTGACACGATTAAATCAAATTGCGAAAGATTGGTGCAGACTTCTATTTTCAGATTGGTCATACCAAAATTTTTTAGTTAGGTTTGTTATGCCACCGTTACGACTGAAATTGAACATAAATGATTTATATGAGACAATCAGATTTTATTTTTAAAATAATAATCAATTCGATTTATTTGTTTTAGATTGTATTGTTAGTATACTACTGCGATTTATCAAGCTTTACGAATAATGTTTGATAAGAAATAAACTGAACAGGAAATAATGTAAGATCGGTGGAAGTGTTTAGCAAATAAGTTGAAGTTATAAAAACAAGACAGAAGTTGAAAACCAAGCGAAAGCATTAAATATTTAATTTTATGTAAACCAAAGAAACAGGGCGAAAATATCATGTTATGAACGAAAAATGAAAATTGTTTGTTATTTCAACCAATAATTTTATCTAATAGCCTCAAGTTCGATGACGCAGCGATCGTCGCATTATTCCTGACGAATCCTCATGCTCATGGCGAAAGATTGTATCTTTGTTTTAGGAATAACTTATTTCTCGTCAAAAATATATTTACAGAAAAAGTTATCTTGTTTCCGAGGAACAACTTCATTAACGATAATTTACAAATCTTTCAGTCCATACTACAGAAGATTCGCTAATGAATATGGCATTAAAGGATATATATATTCAAACACTGTCCAATATCCGATATAGAATGTCGCGTTTGTATATTTGATTTGAGCGTTTAACATTTATGCGAATAAGCGATCCAGGGGAATGATGGACAGACAGACGTGGCCATACAAAAGAGTGGCGGAGTGTGGGTGCTTCGATGCCTAAGGAAGAAAAAAGAAAATACACCTTGGCCGGAGGAAGGAAAAAGATGGAAGATATCTTTTGCTGGTCGAGAAAAGGTCGCGAGGTATACGGGACCATCAGGAGGGACACAGAGGGAACTTGTTATGCTTTGAGAGATATAGCGGCGGCCTGCGGAATACATAATTTTGTAAAGACAAAAATGCTGCGGTCGTGCCTCGGCGGAGCCACATTTTTCCTTGTTTCACGAAATGTTCAGCTCGCTTGCTTTTGCTCTGTTTGCATCTCCGTTCGCATTAAAACAGGCCCGTAACGCGGGCTCTTTCGCACTCGTTTTATCGCATCATCCCTTTCGCGTTCCTCCGGTAATGTGCCGCGGAATGAGAAACGTTTTGTAAAAAATGTATCCGCATCTTCGTGTTCCACCTAACGGACGATCCGACGTTATAAAACGCTACGCCGAGTCGGTGTATTCGCGAGCAACCCGCGGCAATCATGTAATGAAGCCTAACTTACAGAGATCCGATCTTTTGAATATGCAATCCTGATGGAAAAATAATCAGTTGCAAAGGCGACGAGCCACTGAATGAGACGTTGAAATTTTTTATCTCTTTTAATGGATACAAGATAGTCGCACAGATCGATCTTGATGATTGCGTGCCCTTTGGGTTTTTGTGTCATCAACAAAAACGATTGATGAATGAAATAAAAAATTGCTAATTTGAGGTTTATTTTTGGAAAATGTTTAGATCCAAAAACTTGACAAATTCAGCAATGGAATGTTACTGAACATTTGATTTTTGTTTTCGTTTTTGGCATTGACCTGCATTGTTATTTAATGCGAGTCTTATCAATGACGAGATGATTATTTTTAAATCATTCCCTGAGACATTTCGGTTGTTTGGCAATGAATTTCAGTTTCGTACGATAAATAATTCATTTTTCATGTCAGCCTATAAACAAGTAGTGTTTGCTTTTGACAAACATATTTTATTTATTCAATCCCACTTATATATGTTATTGTTTTCATTTTTTTTAAACTGTACATTTATTCAAAACTGATATGTAAAGATGGATTAAGAAATAAAAACAACGTCTGAAATATTACATTTTTATCTTTGAATTAGATATTCCTACAAGAAATGTTATGTTGTCGATTAATTATTTAGTATTCGAACTCGAAATTGTCAGATCAAATCTTCTATTATACGCATTTTTTATTCGTGGATAAATGTAAAACTGCCAATAAGATAAATATAAGATCTTAATTTATTCAATCGTTGTTCGATGTACATGAATTCTAATCGTGTTATTAAAGTCGTTTCAAATTAAATTCAAATTTTCAGCAATCATTCAACGAGTAAAGCAGTTTTATTGAATTCAACTTTCTAAATAAAATTCTCTAGACCTTTATTTAAATCGATGATATCAATTTTATATCAGATAGAACACAGAAAATGAAAGTCAGAAATAATATCTAGTATAGGACATGAAACATCTATAAATTGTATCGGACAGATATAATGTAGTTAAAAACGTTTCTGGCAATTTTCTTCAATATGTTTTTTACTATAAAAATGATAACAATAGATTGCAAATCAGAATCAATCTATATGGAATTGGGTTTAATATTTCATTCTACATAGACGTTTTATATCTTAGTCTATGTTTGTAAATTGAATGACGTTAGATCTAAAATCTATTAACTACGGTTTTAAAACAATAAAATAAAAATTAATGTCAAAGTATAAATGCGAATAATTGTAAGCATTGATATGAAAATGTGTATTTCTAATATTCAAGGCATAAATAATCATTTCATAGTCACATATCAATATTTTTATCCAAATTACGCAGAATGAATGAAAATGTAAATCGAAAGGAGACGATGGTGAGCCTGTCACAAAGCCCAAGTCATTTGCGATTAACAAGTATCGAAATCCAATCAGACTGCTACTGTTTCATCAATCATGCCTCTTTCTCTTCAGTCACAATGTTATTATCATATAATAAAAAAAGCAATTTACTACAAGAGATTAGCTCAAATGATAGCAGGTAATAAATTTTTATTAATAACTAATCATTTTTATTTTGAGCCAAATTCGTAGTTTTGAACATCATGATTGCCTTGCAGTGCAATAAAGTGCAGTAATCTTCTTCTTTGATAGGGAGTAAATTTTGATCATTAGGGAGATTACAAAGAACAAGATCATTATAGTAATTTTTTGCATTGACCCAGACATCTTCCAAATTAAAAAATCTGATGGGCCTCAACTTTTTGGGATCAACAGATAGCGTACCTAATCCAATATATTAGGTCTGTCTATCCAATAATGCACAATCGCTGAAGCTTGTGAACGTTAAGTTTTATTGTGCCGATAATTCAGCAGGTTTGAAACAAAATACGCGACGGCGTTTCTGAAAGCAACGCACGATTCATCACAAAGTTTGTCCAAATGCAACTCAATATTTTGTAAGATTTTTTCTTTATTTTTTGTCAAAAAAAAAAAAAAAAGAACGACGTAGGGTTAGTCAGACGCACACCAATCTGAATAAAGTCATCCCATAGTCGATGATCCTATGGCCTTAAATCGGCCTGCGATACCGATCTCTTTACTATCGATAACATTATAAGAAGATCCTCTCATCTTAACAGGATCCTGGAACCGAGTCGATGGTTTTATAGCAGTTGTTACTGAGATCTGTCGTCGAATTCGAAATGTGCCTTAATTGAACATTTTCTCACAAGATGAAAGAAAGAAACAAAATAACGGATGCGCGGTGATATCTGTTCGATCCGTCAATCAATTTCTTTATTGATCAATCTCGTCGATTCCAAATGTATTTATTGCTTCATCTTGGAAGTGTTGGAATCTTTTTTGACTTAATATGTAGTAACGAAGTAATACACGGAGGAATACGTGTCCTTCCTTTGAACAGTTTTATTTGTAGGCACGAAAATATTACATCCAATTAGTTTGATCAAGATTCGAACACAAGTTGCAAAATTTAACATGGGTTTCCCAATACTTTTATAAATTTTGGATGATTAAGTTTTTTGTTCACTGAGAACACTTCATTGACAAATTGATTTCATCAGTAAAATTGAATGTCACAAATATTATTTACAAAATTACGAAAAGTAAAAAAACAAA
>JAQQRF010000796.1:0-75199 GCA_030523145.1 Trissolcus brochymenae | reverse complement strand
ATAACTCGAGAAAATAACCTAAATAATAATTAATTAGAAACATCAATGTTAATGCATCATTTATTTTCAAAAAAGAACTTTCTACATTAAACATCACGTTAATTATTAACGGAGTGTAATTAAAAAATTCTGAAATAAAATATCACGTATTAAACTTCGCTTACGAATATGTATGCAAGGTAATGTGTCTTTTAGTCAGAAAACATCCCATTACATACACTTGTTTAAATAATTCATTGCTAATAAAATGACTATTTTCCAGAAACACAAAGAACAATTTTGAATTATTTAATTTGTTATGCTTAATATGTAATTACCTCAACGCACAAAAATGTGGCGAAATCTCTCGAACTTGCTATCGAGCAATGTTGCACAGTATCCATATAATTTGTATACAAAACTTTGATTAAAATTTTTGTTTACCCGAGAACGCGTTACAATTTATAAATTATGCATAAACTAAAATTGTTTTTCAACTCAAAAATATTTACATTGCTTAAGAATTAGTAGATCGAACCAGTAGAAAGTGTTTATAGCGCGCTTCTATAGAGGTCGCAGCATATTATATAAAGTTATAACTTTTGTACCTTTGAAGGGCAAATAAAGTGCATTCGTAGTATCCAAGCATACACGGCTTACGTGTAATGTTTTGAACTTGGTTGTTCCACAACCACTCTTTGAGCCAAGATGCTAAAGATTTATATAAAGAAGTTGTAACGTAACTGAGGAGCAACAACATTTCAAGCTAAACATCCTGAATATTTACAATCGGATAAGTTATTATTGTTATAAACTGTTTATAATCTCAATTGACTGTATGAAATATCGGATACCCATAATTACATAATGTCGGTGTGCATACATTTTTTTATTGGCAATATAAATTTGCAAAGTTATCGTGACCATAATGCCTGGACAGTACTGGAAAACATTGACACGACATGAGCTCAACGCACCCGTCTACGCCGATGACACAGAGGCGCACGTGTGCTCTTCGTGGTCGCGCATAAATAATATGAGACACGGACAAAGATGCCGCCCCGCTGACCATTTGTTTAAATTAAAATTATTCCTGAGTAGCCATGGGATCTTCCTTACAGAGCTCGTCCTTTTCTCCCTCGGTGTCTCCCTCTTTTTGCCATCTTCGTTTGTTTCTTTCTCGCAAAAGGCCTTTTATTATAATTGTAAATGGTCGCACCGAACGTAGGCCGTGATGCGCTTCGCTCTCGTCCTGCCTGTAGATATGCGCGCTGACTGCAGACTCTCTCGTGTGGTTTATGGTTCACGGTTTCTGCTACGGTTTCATCCGAAACACGACTGACTATCTCGCGTGACCCCCGCGCCACTCTTTCCTCGAATCGGATGCTTTGCAGTTTGCCTCTTTTACGAGAACCTTTATTACTAATAACGAGTTTTTATCTCGATAACGCGGCTCGTTATACTTTTTTGAAAGGACCCGCCGTTACCTCACCACATTCAATACGTACAGATTTCGTGCAAATTTCACGTGTGTTGGTAAGCGTGCCGTACGAATTAACTGCTTGGTATCATGCTTGACAACGTTCTGGATACTAACTGGTTGACATGCTTCATGAATACTTTTGTATAGATGGGCACATTTCTCTGAAACACTCATGTTTCAGCTAAAAAAGGCAAGACTTGGCAAATTGGCCCCTGCGTGTGAAATTTTATTTTCGGACTAGACTTTTAGAAAGAATTTTTATCAGAAAAAAAAAAAACAAGTTTTTACAATTTCTCTCAAGCTGAAATGCTTTAAACTTTTTGCACTTGAATTTCAAAATTGCTTGCATAAATTGTTACTGTCTTCCAACACAGCAGATGTTATAATAAAAAAATTGCCGCTCGTAAAACGAATCAAATAATAAGGAATTAGACCGTTCTTTGCTATCGTAAAAATGATATCTATCAAACTTTATCTCCTTACAATTTATGCTCACGCAAATGTTGGTACATCATTGGGTAGACTATAAATATATCTCATTCGTCGTAAGTTCTCGAATAGTGTTGGAAACAAAGATGTGCTGTTCTGAATGTCGATACAGAAAACACCAAAGAGTGAAGAGGTGACAAGCAAAGCGAGCATTTGCGTCAGGGAGACGAAGATGGAAGGAGTTGGAAGGAGTTGCAGGAAACATAGAAAAGGAAGGTTCGATTGACAAAGACGCCACGCGAGTGTATTGTATGTGGTAGGAGCAGGACAGCGCCAGTGGACTGTCTCGGGCTACCACGCGGTTTCTATAGGCCTTTGATCTTAGCCACTTCGCTTCTGCCTCGCTCTATCGACACTTCATACTTCCACGGCTGATCGCGGCCATAAAACATTATACCAGAAACTCTCTCGCCAAGACCCTTCGAGCCATTGTGTCCGGCATTATACAAACGTATGCATCGCCACCTATCGCCACACCACCAACACTCATGCGTGATCCCATGACATGGTGTAGGAGTTTTGCCCTCCTCAAAATTTCACCTACATGTTGCAAATGCAAACCCAGACGAGTCCAAAATGTATTCACACAGGCTTCTGTACAAATCTTCGCTATTATACATTTGTATACCAAATCTTAATTAAATAATGAATCAGATAATACTTGTGTTTTCTAATTACTCAAAATCTATGTACGACAATTGAGTTTTTATAATAACAATATAAAATGAAATTAGATCAATTTAGTTTTATATACAGTAAAATAAAGAAATTTGTTGATACTTATTTTTGAAATGTAATGTAACCATTTTTTGTACAATATTTTATGCGAGTATAATAAACGTAACTTTCGACAGAAAGCAGCTCATTTTTGAAGATTGAATCAAATCCAAGGGTATGTCAAATAAATCTTGGTTGTAAACCGATAAATATTTGAACGATTAGGCACACATTCTAATTGTTTTCGTTCGAGGGTTCCTACAAGTTTTCTTTGATTTGAGATAATACTGATATTCAACACCGGAACAACTAGATAAACCTTAAAAGACTTGTTTTATTTGAGATATGTTTGCTGTTCCATTCAAATAGAACGGTTTTTAAGTAATTTGCTGAAAAATCGGTCAAGATCCATGAGTCCGGATCTTGACTATGCGACGGTTTGTTGTTCGACCGTACATTTGCCGAGCCAACACATGTCGGGGTACAATAAAACTTTCAAAGTAGCACGATTTTTTACGATCCAAAAGGACCCAAATTTTTTAAGTTTCGAAAGTGCATTGAACCGTCTCAACCGTCATAATTCGCAATATTTCTAAACAATAGATCTACGACACTCCAAAAAACAGACGTCCATATTTATGACAAACATACGTCTTAAAAAAGTTGCTTCGGCATCCTATTATAGGTTATTCCTTTTTTTTTCCTCTCTTTTGTGAAGAAACATATTGACGCGATGTGTTTCACATTAGTTACACCATCTCGTTCTTACAAAAGCAAATAGAGAAATAGAAGTGAAATCGATTGATTTGAAAAATAAAAAGAAATTTTTATCTTCACAACTGGACGAAACGTGTTTTTTTCTGACCATGTAGATTATTGGCCAACTGGACCATACGGAGGCGACAAAAAATGTTTCGAGTGTATTATAAATCTTTTGTTACTCTTCGTTGTTGACATCTTGCAAACAGTTCCCTTTTTTTTCATTCAAGGAAAAAAAAATTCGTCGCGTCGCCGCAGTGATTCACCAAAGCTACTTCGGAATAGAAGAACTTGTATAAACTCAACGATTTAATTAATCTGATTTACAACAGTAAGCAAGCACAATGGTCATATAAATAATGCCCGAGATGAGAAGTCACGTGGGATGGGTTACTCCTGAAGCCCTGAAAACGTGGACAAGACTGGGTGTAACGAGCGTTTTGCATCATTTTTGTTCCACGAAGGATCGTTGTATGCACGGGACTACCCGGCTGATGACGAATGTTTTACATCTCGATTTGATTCTGAGTAATACAAAGTGTTAATGAAATATAACAAAGTCAAGATTTTAAATGTTAATTTCTAATTACGGATTAGAAAGTTTTAAAGAGTGCTGATAAATAGTAGAGTTAATCATGCGACGCGAGGCTCATAGCACTACAGAGAGTTTGAAAAGAAAAAAAAAACGAACCGACTAATAATATTGCGTCACGACATTGCATGTGAAAAACGCCCCAGAGTGGCTCCAAACTGTAAAAGAAACAAATATCGCTATTCAAGAAATGACAAAGTTTGCTGGTATCTATATATAATGCTGAGTTGTAAAATAAATGTAACGAGTCGTTCGATAGCGAACTACTAATGAAAATAGGTGCGGACTGTCCGAGACAACGCCCCAATTAACATAACACCGAGCTTTCAACTTTTATTTATTTATATATTTTTTCTCTTCTAATGAAAATGAAGTCTAGAAAGATATGAAGGATGACACAACAGAGAAGACACTTTTTAAATTCAATCAATTGAACTCGGTGATGGTGAACATGTTGAAAAAAAATGTTTTTTAGATGTGAGATGAATGTGGTACATCAAATATTATATATGTTTTCGTAAAAAACACATCGTGTGATAAAATTGCTGTGTGTCATCACTTCAATTAGCAATAAGCCGGTTTGATTAAAAAATTTCTCAAAACGTATGTTAAAATGAAAAACTCGACAGTAAACGTCGTTAAAAAGGACGGAAGTGTGCAATTTTGGCTTTCCATATGATTTCTTATTTAATAATGTGCTGCGCAAGAAAATTCAATTAACTCTTAATTCGCACTCATGTGACGAATTGTTTAATTGAATCATTGTATGTATGATACGGTCGAACTGAAAAAAGAATGGACGATGCCATAACTAGAGTAAACACTGTGTATTCATGTGTGTTCGAATACATCTGCGATCGTCAAGCAGCAAGTACTTGGACAAGTAAGTGGTTTAATTCCATCAAGCGTTTCACGCGCCGGAAGTAGGTTTTATGAAGGCACACATATGTATGTACATGTTGACTGAGGCAGATTAACATTAATTTCAATAGCACGCGCTCATGGCAATGATAACAAACAATTAAGCGATGTAAAGACGGTGGCGATGCATGAGATCATCGATGATTCGAGGGTGTCGAAGTTAAATGACACATAGATAGCGTGTGCTGTTATTACACTCATTAACACGAGATGCGAACATAACTAATACAGATTATGATCTCTATACGGATTAATATCACTCTCTATGACAAAAGCCTATCCGTTCAGAAGATTAAGCATAAACAATAAACTGTATTTTGGCAAGCATTTGAAACTGATGAAACAATTATTTGTCTTTGAAAAGAACTAATTGTAGAAAAATCATAATTTGTGTTAATACAAGGTCTTTTTTACTAAATTCTGGCGCCAATTATTTTCATGAACTCGTTTATTGTGCCATCGAATAATTCAGATCATTTAACGAATAATTCTGTTTGTCGTTTGAATGTTCTCACTGACAAGAGTTTTATTCGAATTTCCATAAATTATCAAGACAGTTCATATTCAATTGGAGAATTACTACGGTTTGAAATTGCTCAAAATTATCATTCCATCTCAACATATTTATTCTAGCTAATTCAATACGTATTAATATTCTACACAACCGAAAACCATGTTTAATGAATTTTATTTTCGTTTGTTATTATAAAATATGAAAACTTATTCTTTTTATATATTGAAAAAATCTGTTCTGTATACTATGAAAAACGTTACTGCGAAAAAAATTAGAGAACAAAATTTTATTTGCATTATGCACTAAGTTAAAAAAAAACAACAAATGAAAACAGAAAAATAGAGAGCCCTTCTGAATGTTGATCTATAAACAAATTGTATTATTTGTATATATTTTCGATTAAAATCAAGATATTAAATATTATAAAATGGATCATGGAACGCCTCTGTTAGAACCTTGAGAGCAGTTAATGAACGTTTACAACTTTTTCTGTCCCTTGTTAATACAGTGGCGTCTTGGCCCACGCGTCACCATAATTACACCATACAAGCACGCGTGTCCCATACTGCGTGACCGGAATTCTTATCTGTTTTCTGTCAAAGAATTTCGGCACGTTGTAAGAACATTGAATTATATTCAAGACACCATACTTATTATTTATTATTAAATTATCACCAAAAACAAGTAAACACAGAGTTCAAATGAAAATTAAAAAGTTATTTATCACGCTCTTAACATTGCATAAAATATTTTTTGATAGACGTCTAAAATTCAGAAGCTTCTTTATCTCAAAACCAGGATTTTCAAATTTTTCTTATACACTTAAGAAAAGAATTTGATTTTACGATTCGACATATTTTGTAATTCGAATAACTCATTAAACTAAATTCGAAATGATTTATATCATTTTAGGTCATTGCTGTAAATGAAACAAAAATTTTTTAATGGATCAAAAAAATAATGCTTTTGTTAGAATTTTTTTCAGAATAATTGAAATGTTGAAATTTAAAAACTGAAACAAGTTGAATATACAACTTACATTAAAATCGATATTTATCAACTTAAATAATGGGACAATTGTCATTTTAATTTCAGATTGGGTTTGTTGCATCGAACTGATGTATAATATTCCAAATGACGTTATTTCAAATATCAAAAAAAATATCCAAACTGAATAGTTCCTTGAACTGTCTTTAAGTAAAAAGTTTCGTTTCGAAAATATTATATCCGCGTAAGTTTCTCATGAAGTCAACTCGAATGTAGGTATCTTATATATTACAAGCTTTGTAAGTTTCAGCCGTTTTCCGTCAAATCCTCGTAAAGTACCGGATTGCCAAAGCAGCTAATATACCAAAGTTTTCGCATCATCCGTCGGCTATCTTCTATCTCTTCGGCCTTCAACGTACTTATTAAGTTTCACTGGTGATTTCTGCCGAGAGAAAGAGAATGGTTTTCAATGTCTTATACGAATTTTCTATTTTGATCCCTTTTTTGTTCATAGGAAAACATCATTTTTCAAAGATATAATTATCTCTATTACCTGATAAATTTTAATGTCACATTTATATCAATTATTTTTATTCAAATTTTTTTTTTCATTTATTTTATGGACTGACCAAGTTTTAAATATTAGATTTTTAAAAATAAATAATGAGAAAAAATAAAAATAGTCATGACTTTTGAAATATAAAGTAAAATTGATTATTCGGCTTTTAAATTTTCAACAGAATTCAAACACAATCAAGCAAACCATAATTCCTAAAACCCCAGTCGTCTGATTGCCGCAAGGTTTTATGGGTTTATTAGAAACCAAATTAGTAGGATGCGTGCATGTGTGCACTGAAGCCTCTAATCAAAGACGTATACTGATGAGGAAGGTTGTCTTGGACACACATTATGAAATTATGAACCACCCTCTTTCCTTCAGCAATCTCACCCTTGCGCGTTCGTTAGACGCGTTTATATAGCTACAAAATCAGTCTCGTTGTTAACGTTTGCGTCATTTATAGGCAATCAAAGTTCAAATCAACCAAATTTCTGCTTTGATCAAAATCAATTTTACCATTATAATAATTTGTTTCTTCAGATGAAATGTGTGGGTTTTCTCATATTTTTATAGCAATTTACAAGTGCTCAAAATAATGTTTCTGCTATTAAAAATAATTGAGATTTACTCAAGTTTTAGTGAACTAAAATCAACATTGTAAAAGTGGTAGATAATTCTCTCACGGTAATAATGATCAAGTTTGAATTCACGATCATCAGCTCTACTATCTCCAATACTCGACAAGTGTGATCGTTACGTGCACAATTTTATTACTTGGGGTTATAATTATTTTATTATTGCAGATCGTAAACGATCGCACAATAAAGGTAATAATATGCAGTAAATACTTTAATGGACAGAGACATAGTCCACGGAGGACGTGTTAACCGCACGAATCGTAAATGTGCGTATCGGCTCTATGCCATTGAGTATCGACTTGTCAAGAAAAATTAACGAGTCGGCAAAAATGAGCGAGTTCAAATACAAAAGAAAGCCGATGTAGAATTTGCGGGGGCACTGATAATAATGTTTATCACAATGATAAAGACATTTTACGACTTGAACAATGTAGAAGATTTTAATTATATTTTGAATTTAGTGTAAATCATTTTCAGATTTTATTGGAAACAATGATTGTGTGTATTGAAAATAAAGAGTCCTGGATCTTTTATCTAAATTTTTATGAATTCGATTTTATGATACTATTGAATCTTTTTCCCCGCTTGCAAATTATTTAAGTCGAAACAAACATGTTTTATTTTGATGCCGTATTTTGTAAAAGTAAACATTATTTACAAAAATTATGAATATTGTATGATAAATTAAATTCTTTATTTCATTATATATCTTCGTGGAATTAAATGTTACTGTTTTTATTAGAAGCGTTAAAACCAAAAACTTTCGAGTATACATTAAAGTACGACAAAGTGTGATTCCTCGAAAATGTTTATAAAAATATTTTAAAAACATTTCATTTTATGTATAAGTTCGTTATTTAATATTTGAAGTAATGATTAAAAGCGTAAGGATTTCGTGACCCAAACAATTTATTTAAAGCGTCACTCTTACCACGGTTGACCCTAAATATTATATTTGCAGTCAACAATTATTTATTTATTTTGAACGTGTTTGATGCGACGATAAATCGTTTCCAAAGACGTTTTCATACTCACAACTCTGACTAGTAATTATATTTATGCCGTATAGGACTGAGCAGTTCTAGGCCTCTAATTAGGCTAACATTAAAGCAGTTATAAAAACCAGAGATCACTTCTTTTCAGGCTACATTATTCGAGTCTCTTGTTTTGCATCACTTTCAGTCATGTTGTGTTTGTCGTTTTCGTACAGGTATCATTGACACCACCTACACCATCATCAAAAAGAACGGAGAGCACACCCCAATCTGACCTAATTGTGACTTATGTACCTCTAATAGAAGACGCTCTCCCTCAATCATTTATTTTTGAATCTAAATCTATATCTATACTTGGCCTTTTGCGTAGGATAGGAATTCCTGATACCTTTTCTGTCGTCTACCATGAATAATGCGCTCAACAAATCAGTATTAATATATTTCGGCTAGTCGCATTTATCTAAATAAATGCAAGGATCAAACGAAATTCATCACTGCACCAACAAAATCTTTTTAGATTTCAACTGCTAATCGCATTGTGCACGGCTTTAATATTTTGTTTTTTTTTGTCATCGTCAATAAATCACGGTGCTTCGATGCAACACCAAACCAGCGGTTCAAATTATTCTGCCTGAAAGTAAGATCTTTGGAATGTGCGATTCGACAGTTGGTTCACATCCTTATATCTACGTCAACTGACATGTGCACATTCGCAATATAACCGACGGGCAACATGGCATGCATCTAGAACGGCGAGACGGCGTGTCGGAATCGACAAAAGTCGAACGCTCTCTAAGCAGTTAGCTTTTTTCTTGGACTTGCGCAGGGTGACAGGTGTGTACGGTCCCACCCAGCTGCCACCTTCGAGACGATATCTCTTACGCGCGCTGCATTAAATTTTCTTAATATAGTTTTCAGTTTCAAACACACATCAATTTGACATCCTGCTATTATTCAGCGAAGCAGGGAGAAATATCAAGTAATAACAAACTTAATTTTGTTTTGTGAACACGTTGTTCTTTCCTCTTAGTATTTTTTTATCATCAATTTGTACTGCTATAAATTTCTTCTTATCAATTATTGCTCTCAATATAAAAAGTTTTGCACCGTGTTGATCATTAAATATTAGTTTTTTTACAAGTCGGAGAAAAACGTTCCATTAATTATGATTTTAATTAAACTTACTTCACGCAGGAAAACAATTTATCAACAAATAATAGAGATCACTCGTCGCGAACAAGCGATTCATCTTAACTAAAGAAACTATATGTATTATTGTTTATTGAATAATTCTGCGAATGTTTTAATTGGTTGTTCATTTGATGAAATATCGTGGTTATTTTTGGCTGGGCATTGTAAAAATATTTCAGGCGCGAATAATTTATATTGGTATTGATATATTTAACTATAAAATAGAGGTACAAGTGCATTTTCAACTCAATTCGTGGAATGTATAAGTAATTTGTCAATGCATGGTTCGTTACAACGCATTTTAAATGAATAATTCAGTTCGAAAGTCGATGCAGTCATCAAAATAAGAGTGTTGTTTTATCGACGCCCTTCAATTGAGCTTTTCCGTCAAAATATTCTGGTCGCGTAAAATCCAAGAGATGGGGACCGAATCCATCATTAACTCTTTGATTTTGTGCCATGGCATACCCGCAAGATGTATGACAGGGAATAGATATCAAAGTTGCAATTTACAATGAGCCACGCGTACGTGCCGGCATAACATACGTATGCGTGGATATTCCAACTCACAAGAACATAGAGGGATGACTGGTATTTGCATATAGAGAGTGTTAGCTAAGGGAAATAGAAGACGTGTACGTGAGAGTTTCATTTTGTGGGACGATTTGCTAAAAGGTGGACATTACGTATCATTTTATCCACTAATCATATGTAACAACGTAAAACATTTGCTAAATTTTTATTAAAAATGCTGACTTAATTGATTGATCTACAAATACGTTCGTTCACTTTTTTTTACTAAATGATGTCACTTACATTCTGAGCAGCCAATTTGAAAAAAACTGCTATAGAATAAACGACGAAAGAGTATGCAGTACCACCATTAATTATATTTTCTGTTGACGCTCAAAGATAGTGAACGTTGATAATATCTGAACTCGGCTATTTTGTGTGGAAGAAAAATGTGCCTCTTTTAATACCATTAGACGTCACATCGAATGAATTTGATGCCTGACATCGGGCTGTAAAATTAAACTCTTCATCGAGCAAAGGCTTTGTGCGAGTTTCTTCGATTCGTGAATGCTTGTCAGGTGTGTGTGATAAACGATAATATACAGAGAAATCTTCATATTAGAAGTAATCTTTCTCCTGCAGAAGCACATGAATATGTTTGAACATGGGCGTTATTTTTCCTGAACAAATACAGCTTTGAATGTATGCGGTGTATAAAAATTATACTGAATCGAATCAAATTAGTGTCTTATGACAAAAATAAAAGAACTTAAATGATTAGAGATATCAATATCAGTTACTGCAAAGTCGAAATAAAACATTTTTAATATATATAGGAACATAATAACATATAACTTGTTGGTATGTTGATTTCTGAATTTTTTTGTTTGAAATCTATTAAAATTGAAGATTATTGAGTTATATCATTATAGCTTTGCAAGTAGAAAGATAATCTGAAATACGATTGCTTGACGTCAGTTTGAAAGTTCAGCCATATAAGTGGCAAGAATCCGCAAACTAATTCTGATCCGGGAGTACAGACAAATTGTTTGCTATAAATCTAAACCCAAGAAACCAGAGCAGAGACATTTCGTAATAGAAGACAAACCTCCCCTTTGATTTCCTAACGTTGGAAATAATAAGTATTCATCGATAAAGCTGTAGAATAACCTCATTTCAACAACACTAAACAAATAATATTTTGATTAAAAAAAAGACAGACGTATACATCAATTAATTTTGTGCCAACATTTCTACACTCATCAAAATAATTTTCACTTAATTATTTTTTGAGAATATTCGTTCACAAACATGTAAACAATCAAACAAACAACAATCGACTGTTTTACAAGTAAAAAGATGTAAAATATATGATTATTCGAATGAGTTTTCGTACAACGAATAACGACGTACAATGAATAATAATTAATAAAAATAATCAGTTTTGTTTGAAGGTCGTCATGTTTCATCTCCCTGAGATACATTTATCTAATTCAAATGGTACGGATTGTTTGGTCGCGACACCAACGCCTGGCTGTCCGATGTCCAAACAAAACTGATGCCCATAGACCATACATCATCAAGATTGAAACATTTCCTTAATATTATCGTCGTCGGCATAGATTAATCCTCAGACAGGCGGTTCGCTATGAAAACGATTTTCATGACGAAACGGTACGAGGGTGACGGTATAGAACGGACGTGTCTTTGTTTAAATTGAACCGACTGTCGTCCCTCTCGCGAAAAGGGTAGTCATCGTATTTCTCTTGTCTCGAGCACATTGTTGAAATTGTCACTTTACCATATATATATAATAGGACAACTATCGCATATCGAGTAATGATAGCTCTCGTGATAGCTATATTGCTTGGGTCTTTGCAGTTGCTACGAAAGATTAATAATGCGTCATCAAAAGTAATATCTCTGTGGCTAAAATTTTTTGATTCCAACATCCCAAGCATCTTTTTGAGCACATCTGAAAGACAGACAATATGGCGATCGTAGGTGCTATTATTCACTTCTAACTCATTTAGCTTTTAATCGTGGTAATTGATTCCAGACACATTAGCGGAAATGGCGATCGGCAGGGCGAGCAGAACATTCATATTCATCGCCTCATCCATTTCAGAGGTCTCATGGTCGGACATTAAAGATAAAAAGTGCTAAAAGTTTGGTCAAACACAGAAACTGGATCGCTCATAATGGAGCTTCATTCGTGCAAAACTTTAATGAATGAACTATGAATAATATGAGAGAGAAGCGAGAGGAATGTTTTGGATTGTGCTAAAAAATTTGGGCGACACACTTCACTGTGTGTTTTCATAATCAGGATTATTAACTCCATCCGGTATATGGTCTTAAAACAAAAATAAATGATGTGGTATGCCCCGCGACGCGGTCTCACATGAATGAATGACCGATGAAGCATCAATACAAGTAATGTGTGCGCGCCTCAAAGCGAATTCCTTAAATTCTTCGTAACCAAAGAAGAGGTTTCATGATTTCACCACATTCGCGTGCTGAATGAAACTTTTTTGCCACGCAGATGCGGAGGCATTAATATTTGGACCGAGCGAGAACCGTGTGGACAATGAGCGCTAAGCTCCGATGTATGTCAAACATACTTTCTCGACGACCTTGAAATCAAAGCAGAACGATTTTGCTTGGCACGAGTTCCTATCAATGGTCACCGGATGCGAATGAATGGAGTCGGTGCTTTTGACACGCGTACTTGTTCGAGCTTCACCTATACGTGCGTTTATGCCAAACACACACAGCAATTTCTTATAAATGGCCTCTCTCACGCATCGACCTTGGTATGTTTAACACTGGCCATAACGACGGTCTATGGGAGAGATCCATCGAGTCGTCATGGAGACCAAAACGAATCGATGTACGGAGCGGCGGCGATTTTTTTCGCACACCGGCCCGCGATCGTGACGACCCGCAAAATGAGATTTGTAAGAGCAAGCAATTACAAGTAAGATTTGTAAGCTATTGTTTTTTTCAACTCTTTACCATGCTTTACCATGCGGATTCAATTTTTGACTCGTAGCATGTAAATTATTACACTCATTTGTTCTTCGGCAGAGAAACGTAAAACACGTATTGAAATATTCAGACGCGTTCACTTTTAATGGTAGACTTTGTGCGAGAACTTATTCCGGTCTCCACTTCGATAACTAAAATTTATGTATAACAATTAGTTATTTGAAATGTTGTGAAATTTACTCTGTGCTCGTGTATCTTATTTTTTAGCCAAAATGGTTGAATTAGCGGATTGCCTGCTATGGGACTTGGCCGGGAGCCCTACAAATCCGGCATGGTCAACAAGTTCACGCGTGGTTAATATTACAAATCGTTGCTAGTCAGGTTGGCAATTTTGCTCTCGAATCTAAGATTATAATTGCATGCTTGGACAACTTGCTACCGATCTATATAATTATAAGGTGCGCATCGTCTCTTCTGTATGTTTTGCTCCAAAAGTCACAGTCGTTCATTGGTACTGAGAACTTTCTTCCTCGTTTCTGAGTGTCGCAGTATCACGTTCCACATGAAAGTAACAAATTAATGCATGTAATATGTTGGCTGCGAACACGTTCGCATTTCGTATGCATATAAGTTAAAGCCGGTAAGTAGCTGAGACAACAAGATCGCGTTGTCTGCGCATATGTCCAGCTTCTTATATCCTTTCGTTTTTGCCCAATTTATTAGTGTCGCTTTTGTTCTTTTTATGCAGGTTACGTTACACTCGATCATCCGTTTGTCGGAGTCTCAGCTTTCGATTATATATCGCTATATTAATCCGAAAATCCCAATCGGCCGCTCGATTTGTAATCGTTAATACGCAGCCCCGTAAGGCAAGCTGCGATCGCTGATTTCTCCACCTTTACCGGGATCAAAAGGTAGCGACCAATGACGAAATATAATCCTTTTTCCAATCGGCGTTACAACAAATTCCAATAATATTGAGACCTAATTTATGACCTCAATTCCCAAACAACATTAATTTTGCTTCGAATTTTACAGACGATGTTAATTTAAATCCTATGTATATATATATATATTTATAAAAAAAATATCTTTGGGAATGTTGCAATCTGATTGATCAGCAGCACCGGAAATCGAAATATCTGATCTTGATACAATACAGTTAATGATGTATCGTATGACGTGTTAAGTATCCTTCTTTCTTGTATTTCGTCAAAGTTACATAATCGCTAAAAGATCGAAAGAACATATCGAAAGGATGAACGATAAAATGCGGTCTGATTACCCGGACGGGGAGACTTATACCTTAAAGGTGTCATTACCGGCAGTTGCATTATACTTGCGACAAATTTAAATATCGAGTTTCGTATCCGATGCCTTCTTGTATGGGTATTTCGATGGTAGTTCGTGGATCTACGGTACACCAAGCAACCCAACAGCGAATACACGGCTGCGATATCTTGTTTCCTTAATAAACGGAAACGGAACGTAATCGTATTATTTGTTCCTAGCTTTAGAAGTACAACTCTCCTTCCCCTCTAATTCTCAGACCAAAAAGAATCGCAACGACTTGGAACAAGCAGAATGGAACAAATATTTAAGAAGGTATTAAGCTTACCTCTTCAGCTTTCGTGACAGAGCGAGATAACACGAGAGATGGAAGGAAGAGGAACCTGAAAAAGAAAAGTGGAAGTCGTATTAGCGATGTACTTTATTCACGAAAGCCTGATGAGTTTCAAAAATATGGAAAATGATCGCAAATATTTTATACGATCGTCGTGTAGAGACGGATTAATATTTTGTCAAAAGCATCGTGTACTTAGAAAAAACAAATCCTTATATTTTATAAAACAATTTTATTTGTTAAAACAATTTTGAAATTGTGTACTTCTTAAAACATGATGTTTATAGGCACATTTTGACTTAATCTTTGATCTATGGGACAATGTATCACGTTTAAAAGGTAATTGTGTCAATGAGTCAACTTGTTTATTCAGTTGCAAATCAAATGGTCGCCGTAACATGAAGTCTGATTCGGTAGCTGCACCAGTTCATAGAAAAGACGATGGCATATAGTACCGACTGCCACCCACCTATAAGTAACAACTTGAGACGAGGACCGGTTCACCAATACTACCTAATATACCACGCGTCTCTGTGAACGTACACGCGAGGATATATTGAGACACGCGCCAACGCATTCTAATTATCATGTGCATAATGGTGGCTTGTCGCCAAGCTTCAGAAATACTTTGCAGACGAGCGCTCTAGATAGATATACTATGAAAATTCCTACAGATCTGCTAACTCGTTAGTTGATACATCATATTTCTCTGGAAATGTTCATTATCGATGGTAACTTCCGGTTTAACTTATTAATCACAACTTGTTATATTTAGACCTTTGAAAATTAACAAGCATTAATTATTTTATTACTGTCTTGTTGATAACTGTCGGTGTAAAATTATATTCAACATTTGATGTTGTCAGATATTTTTCTAATGAATGAGATCACATTGTAAGACGCATAATTTGAGATGGATGATTTTTCAAAAACGATGCCTCGTTTTACGTCTTAGCAAACCCTGATCTTCAATCTTCAGTCAGAGTCGACAGACTCGTCGGTTGATAGATGTGTAAATAATTATAGGCGAACTCTCGCACAATAAGACTAAGGTCCACGTCAAATTTTCGACGGTAATGTCTTTCATCCGTGCAACTTCAAAGAGCAAAAAATGGGCTCAAATATTTTAGCACTCGTATTTGTGCCATCGAATAATTGATCACAAACGAGAGTGAAAATATCCTCAAGTCCAAGCGCAAATTGAACACATGCTCCCACCACCATAAAACCTTTTGGAATCCGTTTCGATTTTACACTCCATATTTCAGATTCGCGTTGGATGGGATAGTTGGACGATTGTTCTACGAATCACACGCAACAAGTTCGAAGCTGTTTTTTTTAAGGCACAGGGTTATATTTCTGTAGCATCGTCTCGGGGCCGACTAATGCATCGGCGTAGCCGTGGGGTCCAGGGTAATGCTTAATTAATCCAATTAATCTAGCATGGCACAAATGACCGCAGCGCGCTCTCTGATCCTAAAGGCCGACTGTGAACTTTGTGATGGACTGGCGGACGAGCCGATCCGACATTCCGAGAAATTAAAGATTGCCGATGATTTATAGAAATTCATTTTTTAAATTATTGGCCGTCATTAGCTTACGCTGGCGTATTAGTTCTCGGCGACGAGCAAAAGGCCTCTCTCCTCCCTCTAAGCTTCCCTTTCACGGCGGTCGCGCACTTTCGTTCGCACTTGTTGTCCTCTTCCCTCTTCGAATTCGTGCACTGTCTCTGTCCTGCTTCCTTTCACTGTTCATACCCGGGCCCAATCGCACGTACTGCGCACCGATTCGTTCGGTCATCTTCTCTCTCTCGTTGTGTGTAAGTATGCGCGCGGAATATATTATCGTTTTGTTCTCGAGCGAGCCTATAGCCGCTACGAGAGCTGGTTGTCATTGGCTCATTTGTTAGACGCCATCCAAAGCATGCGGGGCCTTGATTTAGTGCCTCCACCTTAAATCGCGCTGCCCCGTGATCTTTGGTCGCTCTTTTCGGCCTCAATCCTCTCTCGCACCAAAGAGACAAAGACCCTGTCTTTACATTCGAAATGCGCAAGTTGACGACCTCACGTTCACGCCAGATAACCAACTCCTTTCAACCCTTGTGTCCTTTGACTCCGCCAAAGACACTTCGTCTCTTATACGCGCGCGACATGCTGGTTCGCGCCGACTAACGTCTTTATCGGGCCACGACAGATACCTAACTGACATGTTTCTTATACTTGATTAATGACTGCCAGCCTTTGTGCAGTTTCGCTTTTCGATCTCAGCAACGCTTCGTCAATCTACTTATTCAATTTGGAAGTTTCTATTTGAATACATCGTTTGGTCACCCGATGAAGGGTATAAATAGATTTCAAACATTCAAGTAGCGATTTACAGACGACCGAAAATTCGGTCTTAAAAGATGATTGATATTCAAAATAATTCAGATTCAATTGAATGTCTTTTGACAAAGAGAAAATGAAAAGATGAAAATGTTTGTAACAAAATTTTTTTATAATCGCTATAGAACTACAAATGGTTGGTGCAACATATTTTGGCACCTGCAATCTCATCTGGTGGAAAAAGATAAGAGATATACTATATCTCGGCAGGTGTAGGTGGTCCCGCACCTGAGAGTTTTTGATTCGTGAGGTGTTCTGTGCGTATGCGCCAACTAATAAGGACCCCCAACTTGACGTCCGGTGGCGGTACTCATACGGTAGCTAAATTTGAGAGACGCGACCGTCCGCAAATCTAATTGTCGGTCTTCGAATAAATTACAAAAATAAACACATCGACGATAAGTCTCGAAAGGGCCGAGGTAATGAATGGTACGTGCACCACAGAGAACAGGGCGAACGGAACAAAAAATCAACGCATAACTGAGAATTGCGGCTATCCGACTTCGTCTTCTTCGTCTTCTTATTTGATCGTTCAGTCTTTTTCCCCTGGGAATGGAAATACTAATTTTGCGGAATACAGTGGCTGGACTGCGGTGAGCATCCAATGGTATAAGGTGATGGTATGGGTTGTGATTACCTACGGATAATTATAGTCGACGTGAGCATGGCTTATATAGAGGGGGTGGTTGTATACGCGCGTAGGTCGCTGACGTGTGCGGTGCGCTCTTATGTGTAAGTGCAAGGAGTCCCGGCTTGTAGTTCATTTCTTGCATCATTTTCACGTTTTTATTACGTCTGAATAAGATTTAGAGACTTCGGTTTGTTCTTTGGTTGGAAAATAATTTATTTGTGCCAAAAGTAATCTGGAATTTTTATGTCAAGAATTACAGGAATCTAATTTGAACTTGACTATCGTGGTCAGCTGCACTCTCGTTATTACTTTAAAAACAAATTATGCTCGCTGTACCGAAAATTATGTTCAGCGCGGAATTACAATTTAGGATCATCAAGCCGAATCAATCGTAGGATGATGCTCTTCGCAGAATCGCCGGTGACGCTCGACGCGGCAATAATAATTTATTGCGTCGGCCTTTCAACAGTAGCCGACGGTTTCCGAATTCGAGGAAAGGCCATTTTTGATATCGCAGAGATGCTAAGATAATTGCAGTAATATGATGGCAAAGGGGATAGCAAAACACGAGGGCGGTACGAGAGAGAGAATCAAGACGAGACATAATTGCTGCATCCTCTTAGTCACGTGCCGTTCACGTGGTTCCCAACTGCGAATGCAATTTCTCCGCAAACTGAATAAAAATTCGTCACTCTATAATGTTCATGTATATTCATACCGTCTTCGTTACAACGAGAAATCAAAGCGTAGCGCACAATGGCCATCGAACCTTTGTTCTTATTTAAACACTTTTCTACTCGTGTAATTAACCAACTTTTTTTTTACAGTCAATTTATTATTTCTGAGATAATAATTGTTTTTCTTTTTTTTTTTTAATGAAATTTTTCAACTTTACCTTTGTTGAATAATTCTTCAATTATTGGACTAACTAACGCAGACTAATATAGATTATTTTCATTTTTTGTATCAGTTTTTGCGCAAAGCTGAATTGTTGCAAGAATTGCCAAATGAACGGCATTACTTGCAAAGCAGCGCGTTTGCCTGAAAGATCTATCATTAATTTCTGTTCGGGAGAAAAGCCGAGTCGCGCTAATGGGAGCCATGGTCTAATGCCTCCTGCTGTGTTTACCGGGCCCCTTCCTTTGTTGTGCTCTCCTACTAATGGCCACTCTTTGATGACAAATATCGGGCGAAGGAAAATATATAAATTACATTGGCGAAGCACTTTACCGATGACACCAGCGGTTATGACGTCAAAACTCTCTATTTCGCCATTTTTACACAGATGTAATTCAAAGTATCTGAAATTTTGTTAGAACAAATAATAAAAAGTTTTTCTGATCAGAATTATATTTTTATTTTCCATCACGTAGGCTGGACTTCTTTATATCTTAATATTTTTCAAAGCTGCTGGCATTTGATTTCGGCCAAACAATTTGTAAACAACTATAACTCGAATAAAAGACAAGAGAACGAGCTTTAATTGAAAAGAAAACCCTAAGATTGTTATCGACATAAAACTGAAGAAAAACGACAGTTGGACAAGGCGTTAAGAACAGGATGTAAAAGGGCGGTTCCGGAATTGTATGTACTAATAGTTCTGAGATACAAGGAACCCTTCACAAGACCCTAAGTGCCAAGGGTTGCACGTATACGCCGATTCGAACAAGGTTTGATTATCTCGATCTGGACAGTGTCAATAGAAAACTACTGTCCAAGTGTCCGTTCTTGATATATCAACCGGAAACGGAAACTATTCACAAAGAGGCAAGATCAACAGTTCAGAACTATGATTCAGCTAAGATCAAACTCTTTGATAGATACATCTTGAAGTCTTGAATTCCAATTATTTATCAAACATCTCTTAATTATTTATGGTCAAAACATGCCAATATGTAATTTTGTTGAACTTTTAAAATGCAAACGGAATAGTGAATCTAAATGATATAGCTCTCAAACTTGATGGTTTCGAACTCTGACCAACAAAACGTTTGGTACGTACATTTTACCTTACTGACAACATTGATGTTAATATTGGCACGATATATCAGACCTGTAATAAAATCGAACAGAAGACTAAGAATCAAAAGAGCACAAAAAACGAGCTCGCCTCGCAAATGTATCTTTACAGCATTACGTCGAGCAATAATATAGTGTATACAGATTACGAGCTCATAGGCGCATCGAATACTTCGAGTTTAAGTGTGGCGCCACACCATCCAGGCAACTCCTTCCCCCTCGTTATTTGCTGTCTCGATGAGCCTTTATTAGCAGTTATATACCGTTCGGTCGCGAATCTATACGCACGAGTATTCGTAAATTCGCGTTTAAGGCGATCGTATCTTATGCAAATTAGACGATTTAATCCTTCGGATATTTCAGTTCGTTTTTAATAACCGCTGTATCGAAATCGCACGGACCGAATCACAAGTAATCAATTAGCCTCGATTAATCGTCTTGAATTCCTTAATCACTATGAGAAGACAACTGAGTCTCGTTTTTCCGTCTACTTAGTTTAAAAACAAAATCTTCACTGAAAAATTCAAACTTCAATTATTTTGCAGTGTCTGATAAGATGTGCTCGATATGGACATTCAACGTTTTGTGATTGAATAACTGCAAAAGTGTTTTTTTTTTTTTTTTTTTTTGCTAAAATTGCATGTTTTTGTTTCACCCAACTGTCTATATAATCTTATTATTTTATCCAACCTAAACATAGTAACAACTTTGACTATGCGTAAATTTGTTTGAATACTTTCCAACAGAAATGCAGTTTTCTCAGAATTCTTGTGACTGCTGGCGGCTCTACAGGGAGTCCACGGTTCGGCTTGTTTCGCATGAGCCTCGGCCTAGCAAAGTGCGATAATAAGCCCGCAGGCTGTCGGTCCGGGATCCGCAATTCACTTCATACAAATTGAATCCTCCGTAGGCAAGTCCTGCACGATGAGAAAGCGTATCTGAGATCAGCGATCCGTAATCGTAACAGGCCTTTGTAGTCCTCACAAACATCCCCCTTTCCTTTGCTTTCCGTCGTTGCCATCGTTTTGGAAACACATGAAACCAGATTAGCAATTCAGGTCGATCATGAATTAAAAACACTGTAATTTGACATTTTGAATTCTTTACACTTTTACCAAATGGCCATTTTACGAACACAAGTATGAGACTTCTTTTTTTTTTTTTTTTCGGTATAACTCCGAACATTGGAAATTTATTATATGAAATAATTTTGAATCTGAGACAATTTTTGGGAGTGGTATTTTTTTTAAATGTGAGAGATCTTTTGTAATACACAAGCTATGAATATTTTTTTCAAAGCTAAGTCAATTCGACCACACAAAAATCAGAGGAATTGAAGATGCTAGAAAAAAATTATACGAGATGATTTCATGGCGCTATTGTCGATTTCCGTTAGTTAATTATTATTATAAGGGACCGCGGGAGAACGATGCCCGCAAACGTAGCTTGCATCAAAAATAATAAGTGAAGCTTTTGAGCTTTGACCAGGGGAACGTACGCGAGCGCGCATTTCGTCGGAAGACAAAAGGCAAAGTAATCGTAGCTTGAAATTATAATAACCGGCCCGACGTGGCCGAAGCTGTCCCGTCTGCGCGATATAATAAGTAAGTCGCCGCGGGGGTAATATCCAGGGTTTGGGAGCTCGTCCAATTATATTCACGACCGAGCTTATCGCCGACATTGAATTAAACAAAGATGACCGTGTAAAAGTGAACTATTAAGTAGTGTATGCAGATTGTTTAACTAGTACTTAATTATGATATATAGTACGTAAATAATAACTTTTGACGTGTCTCTTTCATTGCTTTTGTAGCATAGACAAACCTTGTATTCTGACATTTCAAATGCCTGTAAAAAGTCGCAACACAATACAGCGTACCAGGCTAATTATTATTATCATCGTGTGTAAATTATAACAGTTTCGTGTAAATAAGTTTGATGTTTCAACTAACAGAATTACCGTTCAAAATGTGTGTCGCTTTTACACGGTGGCCTTTGTTTTCAAAAACAATTCTTATTCAGATGCGACTGTGAAGATTAAATGCAAAAATTTGTCAGTTGCGCGTAACGTTGTCAAAAATCGTTCTACATTTTGAATTCAGCTTATCAATTGTAACGAGAAATTCGTCCGGCTGGAACAAAATTCCGGGATTTTGTAAAATTATAAATGTGCACGATAATAATTGAAAGGATGAATGTTACAAGCAACACAGCTATTATCTGTGAAACATACGCGGCAAGGGAGTTGAGTGGGTGAGCGCTAACTTGTTTGCATTTTATCGTGCTCACAAGCGAACGAAAACATAAGAGGTGGAAAACTCTAAATGGGGTGACTCTCCGTGATCGTAACTCAGGATATTACGTAAGTCTAAAAAAATCGCCGGGTCCAAAGTAAACTGGACCGAGACCGGACAAAGGGTTGTCATTCTCAAACGATAAGGCCGAAGGCACCACAGTCGCGCAATTAACGACGGGTAACGAAGATACGACATGGGCAACAATCTAACCCAACCAGACGAGAAATATGAAAAATTTTGTCAATGCACGTTGACCATCTGGATTTACAATTGATATTGCAACATGCGAATTCACCATTACGAGAATTGTGGATAAACAATAACGTTTCTGGCACTTGCAGTTCGCGTTTGTCTAAAATTCAATTACTCGGTGCTTGCCAATGATGCTAAGTGGATGGCGTTTTGCAAGTCTGTGCGTAATTAATGGTAGCAAAACACAGAGAGCAGGTTAAGCTGGAACAATGCCATTGACAATTTAATATCAATAGACAACACGCAGCGATAATCTTGCGATCAAAATTTATGGTTATAAGATAACAATGCTTTGAAGGTTCAATCAGGAATGTAAGAACGCCGGAGTACAAGGGAAGACCAATAAAGAAAGCAGAAATGGCCACTGCACGGAGCATTTAGCGCGTGTACAATCTATCGTGTTTTCGTGTAGATAGGAGAAGAGGATGCTGAAGCTGAGCACAAATCAATTAGTGAGGGGCCTCGGGCGTTTTGCTTTGGAACTACCCTTCTCTGCAGGCAACCCCTTTCCTTTCCTATCTATCCTCAACCTCCCTAAGCGTCGGTAGCCACCACCAAATACAGATTGCGTTTCAATCTATGCACTAACGAGTGTTTAGTGTTTACCGAACCGCGAGCCCACACTATCCCACGACGCTTTGCTACTGTCTTTACGTATATTAACGAGAAATCCAACTATGATATTCGCTAAAGTTGGTGATCACTTTCGATATGAGTTACGATTGCTTCAGATTGTGCTTTGGATGCTCCCGGCTTGCGGATTATCTGTTACGTTGTAACAGTTAAATGAATTCGTTTTAACTTACTGATATTAAATTTACAATTTAAATTCAACTTTATTATTTGTTTGCCTGTCACGAACACAAACAAAATTCAAATACCTTTCGCGAATGGACGAAACAGTTGATTTCATTTTAATTATCATTTTTTTTTTTTTTTTTTTACTTTTCAACTGACTGATTTTGGTTTTTATTTTCAGATCGTTGCTTATGAACAATCAACTATTTTATGTTTTTAGATGGTGTTTGACTTGGACGTTATTCTTTTATATTTGGCATTTTAGTAACAAAATTTGTCGTCCAAGTCACAAGTTTTGTGTCGACCATAGGATAGACACCAGAGAGTTATTACACAAAGTGACCGGTTCGGACCCTCACCAATGAAATTGTCAAAAACTATGTCAAACTCCGATAAATATTTTTGAATTTGTATAAACTGCCTGAAAATAAGTTCGTTTACATACGATTATTAAATTTTGAAGCTTAATTATAAAATATCTTGTTACATTTTACGCGGCTATTTGTCAACGAATTATAATGTCTAAAAATGAATTATTATTTGTCCAATAAAAAATCATTATTTGTCTACATATGAACGGTTCTACGGATCACAGAGATAGTGCGAGTTAGAAGAATGTTGTTTTTCGTGCAATACCCAACATAGGCCCATTGGAACATTTATTCATCGAAAAATACTGCGAATTCAGTTATCCCGTCGGGGTTACGGGTTTTTGGCAATGAATTTCGTAGAACAGATGAGAGAGAGACCAGTTTGACATGGATGGACACAGCTCTGCATAGACGCTAGAGATGGATGCTGCTTCTGCTCATTTAATTACACAAGTATTTTATCGGCACGAAAGCATTGGTTGGTATTTGGTCGCAGTGTGCATCCATCCGTCCATTCGTCCGATGCGTCTGGCATTTTGGGCGAGCGCCGCCACACCGTGGCCTACGGACGCGTACCGGCCGACCGAATATTTATGGGGGCCAAAGTCAAATTAGTGGCGTACTGCGTGCACCTTTTGATTAAGTATCTGTTAACTAAAGGTAATACTTAATAAAGTAACGCTGATTTAGTGCCACAGACGGAAGCGTGTTGGTCGACCAGTGCGTGGATGTAAACGGTACACGGTCACATGCAAAACATCTCGCACACAGATTCAGCATTGGTTGCAAACACGCACCAGGGCATCGGCTCGTTCGTTTTCCCATTCAAAATAAAATGAGATATTTATGGCCCACAGACCTGCAGCACCATACGTTCCTCGAGATTGGACAAGGTCTCGCCATGTCGACGAAGACGGAGCAACACTTTTTACTTTGTGTAGAAAGAAACGCAACGTGCGAGTTCGGGTTTGTCCTCTACCTCCGATCGCTCTTTATTTCTGGTGTAAGCTCTTTGCTTTTTACTCCTATTGATCCATTATGTCTCACTCGGTGAATAATGCCCGATGCCTTCGTATTTATTCATTGTGCGACATTCAAGGTGTGATAAATATATTTAATGGCTCATTTGTTGCGCAACAACATTGTCGAATGATCTTTGGTATCGCGTCTTTATCACTCTTTCGGAGTATGAAAAACTTGGAATGATCGATGATGAGCTTTCACATTTATATTATTATTTCGATAATATTGAAGATCGTCTTGCAGTCTTTTTGTAAATTCTTCGACTGTTGTTTACAGACCCTTGATATCGTTCAACAAGTTTGTTCATTATATTTTGAAGTCCGAATATTAGGCTCACGGTATTCGAATTTCAAAGCATAATGAAATAACCGACTAAAAAGCAGTATCAAAATATTTAGTCACTTTCTTCGAAATATTTAATGAACGTGTGTTGGTGGTCCCATTGATTCGTCGCACAATTAATTTGTGCCCGATAACTGAAAGTCGAAATGCCACAAATTTTGTATGAAAGCCAATATGCGAGTGTGTGGCGCAAGATGAAGGAAAAAAACCAGTGACAAATGATATTTGTGATGTTTATGCTCGCATGTCCGGCGTTCACTTATTTGACCGTGGCTGTTTAACTTTATGGAATATCTATCACAGCCGAGGCATTAAAATGAACAGAATTCGATGCTTGTAAGATAAGAAGATTCCGTGCAGAGGCAGTTTGAACAAACCAACAAACGAATAGACATTGAGTTGAAGTAATGGTTCAGATTTCGGTTTAGCGGTAGCAGTGCCATGCGTCTTTTAGGAACAAACGATTAGCGAGGTGATACAGTGCACTTGGTTCACGGTGATAAAACATTTTTATGTGCCTAGCTGGCCTGTTTGATTCCGAGATTAGCCGGGAATTTTAGGCGAACCCGCATATCACCGTGATTTACCGTCGAACCAAAGGACCGTCCCGAAAACTCGGCATCTCTAAAATTACTAATTTATATCCAAATTCTTGTCATAATCCCGGTTCTAACGTTTGCTCGCGGCCGAACACGGTGGGCTCATTGTTGCCCAGTTGACAAATTATATCTTGATATCTGCATCGACCGTCTCGGCTAAAGTGTTCGGTCTGAGTCTTGCAGAATAACTCAAAACCTTGATCAGAAAGTGATTGCAAATTCTTGTCAACCAGTTCATTACTTTTCGCTGGCGTGTAATGATCACCAAATCTGGTTTGAGACAACTTTTTTCATCGCGGTTCATAACTTTGCAAAAATACAGAATATGACCGTCACTTATTAAATGAATAAATTAAAATTAAAATTACACTGAATCCAGTTAAGATGATTATAAATTATTAAATACATTTATATATTTATGTGTATAGAAACATTTTGTAATGAAAAACATAAAACAAGAAAATATAAATAGTGTATACCTTTTCAATCGTCAGCCGTGTGAACTGGAAGATGAAATCGAAAACTTTTATATATTTGCATCGGGATATCACGACTGGGACGGATCCAACGACTCGGTTCTAAATTATCTTCTCAATAGGGGGTCATCGTATCTCATCCATAACTTTTTGCAGACATATACTTGTATGCAATCGAACGTGGCCGTGACGTTTGTCCTCTAATCCCGTCGACCAATATTTTGTTTGTTTCATAGCTCCTGTACCACCTAAAATGCAATATTGATTCAGTGAAAGAAGTACTGGGAATCATCAATTATATACCAATAATTCCAAGAGCAGACCGCAAAAGCAACAATTTAGACAATAAAGAATCTGATTTACGCTCGGGTGTATTTATTATACTGAAATATTTGAAATAAAAATTAGTTCGCTGTAACCGCGAGCGCTTGCAGTCGTATACATGAGTTTTAATGACAGTTTTATAAACGCGAGACCGCTTCGACGCAATCGAACGATATCTTACGCATCTTGTTCCAATTACGTTAATATGAACAAGCGATGGCGGCAAGTTCATATTTGCTTACTAATTGCGAGCGCGATAATTAGTTCGTTTTTACTTATTTGCAATGAACGTTGCCCCAAAGATCGGTGCACCGTGCACGGGGTTCAATGAAAAGTGCAAGTTTTTATTGTCCAGTTTGTGTTTCATCGCATCAAAAGTGCGCGCTGTCAAATTTAAATGAGCGCCGTTTTGTTTACGACTGAAAGCCCATTTTTTTCGTACACGCATATTCGAGCCAGCATCGTCGATCGTTTGGGACGGGGACTTCGACCATGATGGTGTCGTATCAGGTGACACCCAGGAATGCCAATGTCTTTTGCACAATGATAGTATACCGATGGAATTCGTGTTCAAATCATTCTTCCATTTGGAAACTTCAAGGAGCGACGACGTACCGACGGGGGCAAATATCATTTTATAGAGAATTTTTACCGTGGAAGTAATTGCGAGATCAAGTTGCGTGCGTTCGATCCTGAGACGGCGGGGTGATTCGAAATTTAAAAAAGTCCAACGGCGCAAAATTGTCGGTCGTTAGCGGGAGTGTTGGGGTGCGCTCAATTCTTTTATCAAAAGCCAAATGCAACAGATCCATTCAGCGGCATAATTACCGCGTGGACCGCGGACCGGATGAAATAAAAACGCGTCGTTATTAAAAAGTTTATATGTCCATTAATTACTTGGTATTATGCAAGCAGCAGCGAGTGTAAAAGTATAAAATGCATTTAATTATCGCACCCGGATGAATGGGGAAAATCAATGGGTGCCTTTAGTGAAACGCGACTCGTGCGCGCCACAGTTCTTTTTTTTATCAAAACCTTAATTTATAACTCGTCTCCGCCATTCCGTTTCGACGCTCCACGTCCCCACACCTGCCGCCTGCCAACGAACTTGTCTTAATGAGGACAAACCTCAGACTTGTGATTACTTCGCTTTAGACATTTTTTTTTCGTTCGTGATTGTGCCAATCATCGTGCATCACAGTCGAACGTCACTTTGACTTTCTATTGTTAATTCTATTGCTAAATCTGATGTTTGATTGAATACTGAAATTTATGTAACAAGATTTTCTATTTTTTGTTTAATAAACAATTTCATAATGTAATTGAATAGAGTAACCATTATTATTAACATCATAATACCCATAAAAAATAAACAAATGAACTGAATCTTGCCGACTTTAAAATGATACCTTCATCGTATTCACAATTTTTATTTTTACACACGCAAACTCAAATGCTTTTTTTTTTTTTTTTTTTTTTTTTTTTTTTTTTTTTTTTTTTTTCACTTTCACTCTGTGTAAGACTTTACGTGTGAGACATCAGTGCAAATTTATATCAGGACTCGATTATGTCCTAATTATGACACGAAGAGTTACAGAAAACGCGCTTTCTGGTACGCCTTTGTCAATCCGATATATTATTTCTCATACGGGCAAGGATATAATTCTGAAACCTTTCGCTATACTAGCTGAGCACGTTGTTTCCAACATGTACGTGAGAGTTTTGTGTGTAAACAAAGATACGAAGCCACATATAAATAAACTAACGACAGAGAGGCTGTAACATATATCTCAGTGCATCGTGTCCAAGGAGTGCAAACTTGAGAAGTGTCGCCGAAAGTGAGTTCCAAACGCACGACCCGGAGACTCTGCACGACATTGTTGACCCAACTCTGATATAATGCCTATGTCTACACAGGTGGTTCTCAATCGCAGATGAATTATTTTTGTTTAGTCAAAACTATATGTATGAAACATTTATTCATGTTCAATTTTTAAATATCTTAATTGTTCTGTGCCAGTATATGCTGCATTTTGATATTCCAAGTTATAGGAGTCGTTGAATATTATGATGAAATTACGACGTGATTTGACTGTTTAATTTATATATTACACTCGCAGCTTCGATTTATTCTTTATTAGACATAACTCCCAATAAGTTACAACTTTATCATAATTGATGAATAAACTCTTGTGAAAATTGTTTCTCTGGGTGCATAATTAACATATAAACCTGCAGTTATACGGTTAAGCTTCTGCACGAAAGGGGTTTACGACTAGGTTGCGCATTGTAAGATCATTAAATTGAGAACCAATATTGGCAAGGTTCAGCGGAGCAGCTGCCAGGAGCATAAACATGCGTGCTTCCCTTAGGAGAAGGTATAGTCGAGTAGCGCGCGGTGTAAGAGCGGGAGGTACATTCAAGTGCGATGCAAAGCACTAATTTGTAACCAAGTTGTCGCGTTGGTTTGACACTGCAGTAAATACGAGAGCGATAGCGTTGTATATCACCGAGCTACCAACACACCAGCGGACAGTCACACACCACGTGGTATCTGCAGATCGTTTGGTACCGACGTTCGTTCGACCTTAAGCAATATTACCTGTGGGCGCAGGACTCGCTCGTTCCAAGTCCATCTTAACGTTTACGTCGGTTTCATAACTAGATGCAGCTCAGCGAAGGTCGATATTGACTTTGCATTTCGCGCAAGTTCAAAGTCACGGGTTCGAAAGGTCAGCCTAATAAATTTAAATACCAACCGTGCGCGCATATTGACGCAGAGCAAATTACGCGATACAAGTCCAATTACTCAAGACCTTTCGAAAAATATACTATTCATTCTCTGCCAGTTAACTTTTTTTTTTCTTCTTGTTCCGAAGTTTCAGATTTAAACGTTCGCGTGAACTATAAATTTCTAAATCCCTTTTTACACGACATCTGCGCGCACACGTTCAACAGAAATCGATAAATAATGAAATGAAATTCATTACTCAAATCAATTATTCTAATGAGGAAATTGGAAATAATTTATATGAGTTTTGCAGTCAGCAGTGGTCGTTTTGACATAATGAATCATAAATTGAAGCTGCTACACGCATCCCTACCACCTGGTTCTGTTATTAAGTGCCGAATACCTAATTCCTTTCTTCATTACTTATTTTTCAACTCTTTTTGCTGTCTTGATTTACGCGACAGTGCTTGGTGGGAAGTTTTTTCATTTCAACGATTTCTCCACCAGAAATGACTTCAAACAAACTAATTTACTTTACATTTATCGAACAAAATGTTCGAGCCAAACAAATCATATTTTTTTTTTCAACATAATCTTTACGTAGACAGTTCACGAATGAAAAATCTTTTTCAGATTTCGATAATTTAAATTCACACCGAATGAAAATCTTATTCGCTGATAAATACGTTTTTTTCTTTTCAGAAATAAGATATTAAATAATGAACAAGAAAACTTACATCTGTTTGTATACGAAACGATGAAGCAGGGGGAAAAGAATATTACTTAATCTATAAAAACAAAGGGTTCAAAAGGTCCTTTTTCTTATGACTCTCAATTTGTAGCCAATATTATTTTATTGTCGCGTATTTTTAATTATTCTGCTTTAACGCTCCTCCTTTTTTAAGCTTATTCCCTGTCGTTCTCTTTTCTTATTAAGCTCCACCGGCGCAGCGCTCGACCCTTGGGTATCGAACTTCAACCCTTCCTTTTTACAACTTCATTCGATTGTCGAGTTCCCGAACCACAATATTACGAAACGTTTTATAAATTTTTCAATGCATTTACTTGACGAAACCTTTTCATTCAAATTAATTTGCCTTTCATTGAAAAATTTATCATCAAAGTTGTGGTGCGCGAACCAATCTTCCGGACAAATGAAGGTAAAAGAAAAAAAAAGAATAAAAAACGATGAAAATTTCAGTAAGATTTCGAAACGTCTTATTACTGCCATAAAAAAAGCTCGTGGATTTATGACTTTTGTCGCCGCAAAATTCGCGCGAAAGGGTACGGTGCGCCGAATGCCAGCAGATGTCGGACGTCGAAAGGGTTGTAGAAAGCCAATAAGGGGTCACAGAAGACGTATGCGCTAATAATCGAAGAAAAAAATGCTCAATAGAAGAAATTTACGGCCCGCTCTAATTAACGAAGGGAGCACCGACTGGCAACTGTTTCTTCGTCACATTCTCTCCGCGAACAACCCTTTCTCTCGCGGTCCATCCTTCCGGAAGAATTAATTAATTCGGAATATATCAATTAAAAATAAGATTTGCTCTTCTGCATCGGTACTTGCGAACCGACTCCCCCTCAATTTTTCTTGCGTCTCGTTTTTATTGCAAATTGGACGTGAAAAATGACGCCTTGATTAATCTCACGGATAATTTAAAAACGAAGGGGTTGCTGATGACGAACGGTGTCGACGAGCGAGATAAAAATTCAAGACACGGAATTGCCAATCAGGGAGGGCGCGAAGAAATCGGGAGCGGGTAATTTAGTTAAAAAATTGTTCGTCGAGTAAATTTGATCGCCCAGTTCGACGCGCTCGCTTTACTTTGGATCCCTTTCTTTTTATTCGCACATCAGCCGTTCATTATTCTTCGATTTCGACGTGCCTATGAGAATCAGAAGAATATCTTTTGGTTATACTCCGTCGAGAGACCTTTTTTTTGCTATCACGATACTGCTCTCACCCTTTTTACCGATTACAGGCCAACAATTTATTAGTACAGTCTGGAAGAGAAGTGATGCGCTTATTCTGGCTTTGCTCTCAGTGATCTTTGCCGCCAGTATCACTCGTTAACGGACCAAGTGGGATCCTCCGTCAATTGCTTCGCGAGCGCAAGAAACAAGAACTTAATTTGTCTCCTGGAACGCCCGTGTATCGAGTCAATCGGGCAGATGCGTTTCCATGACTAGCTTTTTCTAGGCTGACAACTCTGACTAACTCAGTCTAAATGACGTCGTTTTTCATATTTCACTGTTCCACCATCCCATAATACTTTGATCACAATTAAACTCAAATAACGAGAATTCGAGGAATTATAGTTTTTTTTATTTTATACCAGACATTTTAGCAATGTGTATGTTCCTAACTGTCGCGAAATTTTCAAAAACAAAAAACTTGATCAAATTTACTCTTTACAGCCTGCGTTATATTTTTGTTTGTCAAAATGACAAAGATTGAACGCGCAAAAATTAGGCATATTACTTTCTGCTGATAATTTTAAATTTAGTCACAATTCGTCGCAGTGACCTTTCGAGTTGGGCATATTTTTATTATTCAATTTGTTCGCGGCAACACCTAAGCCATCGTTTGACGTGTAGTGTCAATGTTTTCCCGCAGTGTGGTCGTAAATACGAAAAAGACTCGATAAGTTAGTAAACTAATTAGCAGGGTTGCCGACAAAAGCCAATCTCTCCGAAGCGTACGGCTCGTCGATGTTTTTACTCGATGCCCCCCCTCCCCCAATCAACTCGACCATTATCGCGCTGCCTCCTATTTGATTTTGTTTCATCACTTCAATATCTTTTTCTTCTTCTTTAGCTGCCTTCGTATTTGTCTCCTGCTGTCTTTACGGTTTTTGTCGCAGTTTCCCACGACGCTGTGAGATCCTATCTGGGATAGTCTTCGCGATCGGTCGAAAGCCGCACTCGAGAAGCCCGGTAACGAGTCGGGATCAGCTTCGATGTATCGTGACATTCAAGCCAATTTACATGGCAATTAATTATCATCTGCCGGTGGAAAGTCGCGTCACGAAAATTACTCCGTCATTGCGTTACGCCGAGTGCACTTTGCACAATTTGTTTGACTTCGTCTTTTATTTTTGTTCCCTTCCCCTCCACGTCTCCGCGCGATGGCGTTGCGATTGTAAGGCGATTGTGACACCGATTGCTCTCGTCGTGACGCTGTGAGAATGCGGAATGCAATTACAAATGAATTCAGTGTGAAAACAAAATATCGCGCGTTGATATTCCGTTCGCGGCTTCTTGTACGCTTTCTAATCTTTCGCAGTGATTTTGCGACACCATTGTTCGGTGCGGTTGACGCGTATGCGTCTCTCTGATGATTAATTTTGTGCGGGCGTCATCTCACTATGCGTTGACGCTGGCCACGCTCGCGTAAAAGACTCTAAAATCATTCCCGATACGATAACGAACCGCAGAGGAGGCTGCGGCGACGAATGACAATGGCGATATTGCAGTTGACGTGCGACGTAAAATTTTGCGATTGATGCGTCTTCCGCGAGAGCGATGCGTGAGAGCCGCAACGGCAAATAGAGATAGACGTGAAGCCGCAAGCAGAACACGTACAGCGAGTCGTAACCGCAGCAGAGACTATGGAGACGCGAACTAACTGGAAACCATCATAAAGGCAGTCGATGCCTTTGATACAGTGTGCGCTAACGCATTTAGTTAGACGTATCATTCGGTTTGCACCTATTGTATGCGTGTCAAACAAACTTGCTATTTGTTTGTGCTATAAACTGATCTCGACCAAAAGCGAGTTTCGTTTTCTATCGGGCGAGAGGTTGCAGCGGCTCTTTGTGCGCTGGCAATTATTTTGAAAATAAAATGTCTCAAACCCCGGGCGAAATAACTGCAAGCGAGAAAAGTTATTGTTGGGTGTGCTTCGGCGCGCGGGCCCCAAAGGAGAGCGGCGCGCAGGTGCCGCATCGACGGCTGCTGATTAATTGAACGATCAGGATTTTGTTACATAAATAAATAATTGCGGCTGCGATTGCCAGGGTAAAATGTCTGTGAACGAACCGGCAAAGATCCCGCCTATAATGAGCGGCATACCGCTCGATCCGGCGAGGATTCGAGAACGACGTGCCTCGATAGATTCATCGAATACTATCGAAGGAATCTCGCGAACAATTCGGACCAATCGACACACCGGGCTTGGGAACCAGTCGACGATCCGCGTCTCAAACGAGCCACGCTATCGGTCGTCCTGCGACTTTTGGTTTGTACGCTCTCAAAGAACCGATGTAAATGCAATCCACGGCTTCTTCTCGTGTTCGACTTTTGCCGGTCGCTCCCCATCCCACTTCTTGGCGCGGTGTACCAAGAGTCCAATTCTGCCACCATTGACCAAATTGGTACCGAACGCAACTGAAGGGAACCTGTCGTTTGTCGTGTGAGAACCGTGACTGTCGGCATTAAATCAAGCGGGGCCTAATTCCTGCAAGAAAGCTTGTGCGCGAGGCGTTGTTCCCAGGATCAGCTGGCCGGCTGACGACATTTCTCGCGACCTGTTTTGTCCGGTGCCGATATACGCGCCAGCATTGTCGACGCGCGGCATTTGTCAAATTAAAACTGTACCGTTCATTTAGTAATTTACATTTCTCTGCGAAGAATTGATGTCATTTTAATTGCCTGTTATTCCCAGCCGCGATATAAAAGCGTCGCGTGAGATTCTAATTAAATATTTGCCAAGAGGTCGCGTCTAATGAATGCATCGTTCTTAACTCGGTTATTTATTTAAATTCGCGTTGGACGTTGTATTATCTGCAATTTGTGATGTGCGCGTCACTCTTTATTCCCAGTTAATTAATCGGAATGTTAACAACGACGGGATATATCTATTCGGCCACCAAATCGCGACCGGCTTCATCGATTTCTTATTAAAATGCGACCTTGGGTGCAATGTTGGGTTCCCTACGGCGCGTTATGACCGAACGCGTCGCCCGCTCTGTGTCTTTTCCATCGAGGGCACAGACCTTACACTCTGTTATATGAGAGAGTGTACCGAGAGCATCCTGAAAATGTCGTCGGTTCGGTGTATATGATCCGACCACGAAAGCACCCGCTGGGAGAATCACTTGTGCTGCGCGCAACGATAAGACAAGAACAAGCAGAATGCAGGTAGCTCATGCGACCTTGACTAGGTCGTGCGTGCTGCTACACGTACATCATAATCCACTGATTAAGCTACATGTTACAATTTCATTATTTATCATGATCAGTCTATATTATTCCTTACGAGAATAAATGTTGCCGAGGACAAACAAAAAATAACAAAAATAAAAAAAAAATTAAACAAATTTTGCTCCAAATTTTGCATACAAATAAGTAATTTGTGTATTGCATAAAAATAACTGTAATGTCATACCAACTACACTCCATAATGGGCCTTGATAATTACATTTTTGTCGGTAAAATTAGTGTTAAAATTGTAATTGAATTGTGTTCAAAGTGAGAGGCACGCACAAGTGTCATGTATCTTAAAACTAACCTTTTCCGTTATCCAACTTGCAAGAACACCCCGTAAGAAGTTACTCGGGGATAATGATACGGCGCAAAGCACGCGCTAAGCGTTAAAAGCATGAGCTACTTACATAATGTGTGGCAAGGTGCAGCTGTCCGCCTCGCGAAGAGTTAAGAAAACGATAATTAGCTCATTTCAATAATTGACAATTCAACGCGCTCGCAACACATCTGGCGTCAATTGTGGATGATTTTACTCGCGTCGATGAGGGGCGGCGAAGACACCTTTTCTTCAAGGGCCCAACGATAGAATATTGCTTAGTCGCGGCTTTTTACGTTGCGATAAAATGCGAACAGCCACCTATTCGACGAGTTTCTCCACGTCGATACAGGCCCATTATTCTCTCATAGGCTATTCTGCTGATGGTGCAACGGTAACAAACAATAGCAAGCGTTGGAACACAACGTGTTCGCCCGATGTTCCTCCTCGCAACGACTCTGCTGTCAGTTTCGCGATCGCGAGAGCGCAATTATTGCTCTTTATCGTTAAGTCGGAACCGCAGTAAAGCTGCTCGAATTACAAGTTGGATTCGGAAAAAACTGCTGAGTTAAAGGGGGAAAAAAAAAGATACAAGAATTCTGGTGGCCGTGCAGTTTAGTTTGCAAGGATGTTGCAAGGATAAAACCACTTTTCAATAATACACGCTGTAAAAATTTTCACAGTGGCTAATTTCTAGCAGAAATTTAGTCGAGAAGAATTCGCGCAAGCTGTTTCACTCGTAGTCAGAAGGATTTTATTTGAAAAAATGAGTTCTTATACGATCGAGAGAGCAAACGATTATATATATGGGAGCACATCAGAGAGAGTTTATTGTATTCAAGGGTTTCTAATTGTGAAGAAAAAAATGTTCTTTTTTTTCAAATAGCAAAGACAAAAAATTGATTATTGTTTTTTGATCATTTTTTGATTGGTCAAAACAAAATGACTGCAGTTTGTGTACGGGCAACTAAAAGGGTTGATTACCCAAGTGCGGAAAGACTTATAGTTTGGAGACGTAGGATAATGGGTAACGCGACCTAGTATGCAGTAACGATATTTATTCGATAAACAAAGTTCCAAAGTGGTCGGCAGTCCGACAGACTGGAACGTATATAAGTCCTCGGAGGCTTGTACTGTTAATGGTTACAATATATCAGGAAAGTTTTGTCGACCGTATATAGCTTGACATGTTTATAAGACGCGAACGATTGCGACTTGCCCGGCGCTCTGCAATGATCCCGCGCAATATCGCCGCCCAATCTAACGGAGATGGCAAAAAGTCATTTCAGAACGGATTTGCTATTTGGCTGCGAGAGCACTTGCGAAAATAACGCGGCTTTGATTGATGTAATACACCGAGAGTACTTGTCGCAAATGAGATCCCGGCGAATTCAATCTCGATGATGATAACTGACAAATGGCCGCGCGCGCGCGCGGGTATTTTTAAATTCGTTCTGATTACAATTCATTAAGGTAATTGAACAAAATTGCGACCAAGTTTGTGTGCGTTCGAATCGAAAGTTAGACCAATATAAACAGTTGCGCGCAATTCGCATTAGATTGAGATTGAGCGGCGTCTCGATCACAACTTCGTCCAGGCTTCAAAGTTTCCCAAACGCTCTCTCGCTTCCGCGCGTGTGTCTCCCTTGATGTATATCGTCGCACTGATTTTCTAGTCTTGGATATGCGGAACGATAATTAAGATTCAAAATAGCACACGGTTATAAGCATCACGCGAACTTGAGCCAACTCGACGAATAATAAAAACCTGCTCAAAATTGCGTCCTAGGGGTAAATTAAAAATTATGACGACGCAGTGTTATCCACCGGCATAAAAATGCGCCTTGCATTTCAGGACTATTTTTCAAGCAGATAGCGCCGACTTGGTTCAACAACTCCGACCGATCGCTCAGACACTGATAATGCACCTTTTTTTCGCCAAATTAGTCAACGTCGTTTATTCAGATACGTTCTGCAAGTGACTCAATGCAAAGAACGATCTTCAGTGCATTCTGACACGCCATCGTTTCGTATTGTTATACATCGCTGTATCCCTTTGCATGATAATTACAACGATAATGACGCTTTACGATCGAAGCTTGCACACACACTGGAGGCATCCACGGTGTGTTTCCATTTCAGAACCTCTTCGACCCTCCCGACTGTATCCAAATGCGAGGATAAGAATTTATCGTTAATTATACGACCAACCAGTTATGCCAGATTAAATATAAGATTACGCTCGTTCCGTTTCACAGATATAAGAATATGTTTAATTGTAACTTTTTTTCCGATGCCCATTGTTTCACCGTTTAGGTATTGTGCACTCATTCTCTGCTCGTATATCTCATCTAGATTACTTTTTTTTGCGACGCGTATATGTTCTGCATTATCAAATTATTACATACTTTTCATTATAAAAACGCGGCTCTATTCAAACACATACAAAAGCATTGTGTCAAATTGCTGCAGTAAGTTTTCTAGCAGTAAATTTTGTTAATTCGTTGCTAGTGGAACCCTTTCACGCACCATACTTTGAAATTTGGTGTGCAAACAAACCGTCAACTGTATTGCTAAATCAAATGGGGAGTCAAATGTCTGTTTCAAAGTCGAAAGATTGTGCACTGTACACGCACCTCCTGTGTGACATGTCAGAGAAGAAAATGTTGTCGACGCTTTTATAACGTGCACGAAAACTACGAAAAGTAATCAGACTAACTGCTAAATTCTTATTAAGATTGTTCCAACGAGACCGAAATTGCGCCGAGACAATGTTGATTTTGGATTTGCAACCCCTTGAAAAATTTTCTCGCGTGCAGAATAGCCTAATGATTTTTAATTTAGGTATATCCTGGCCAAACCAAAATGCCGCTCAATAATCGTTTCGACAGTAAATTTTAATTGCCCGCGTCTTATGTTTCTTCTAAATTACTTTGACGTTCATTGAATCTAATTGGAAAAACATCGTTCAATTAGTAGTCACGAAAGACATACAATTTTGAGACAGTTGCAATTACTTTTGTTACAAAAACCCAATATGAAAAAAAGTATCATTTGTTTTTTGTTTAAACACTGATGAATGAAAAAAAAAGACGAAGGAACTAATTATAAGTTGGCGAATCGACAACGCTATTGCAGAAAGTGCAGAGCGTTATAAAAATAAAAGTTTTTGAGGAGTCGGCCAGACCCGGTGTCACATGCCAAGTCAACAAACCGCGAAAATGTTAGCGTGTGTTTACTAACGTGTCAGTGTCGTCGCGTAACACCGGTTTCAAAATGTTTCGTGACCGAGGCGGCCTATCGTGTTTGCAACATTATATATATATATATTTTTTTTTTTTTCAATGAGAAAAAAGCCTATGTAAAATTCATACCGAGAGTCAATTACACCGCAACATTCAATTAAAGCGCAGCGACGTTGATCCGTCGTTACATCGCATAACTTCATATTAATTTTATTTTAGTTGACTCGCCGACACGTTTACGAAGTTTTCGATTCAATTAAACCGGAGTTACAAATTTTTCTAATTAAATGTTTCAACACTTTCTTTTCGGCGGAAGTCATGTTCGCAGCTGCGTAACATTGACTGCATTGTTAATATTTGTAGATCGAATTGGAGATAATTGGTGAATAAGTTTTATTCTCTCATTTTAATGCACACGCAACAAAGCTTTAATGCAAGATTATTTATTTGCTGAATCATCAACGCCGCCTTAATAGAGAGGTTAATGAACACATTTCATCAATGTTTCCAGATATTTTGTAAAACTAATCAAAAGTGTATCATGCAACGAACACACGCAATAGATTCTCGCGACGCATATGGCGATGTGTAAAGGTATAAAAAATTGTCTGATCAAAGAAAAAATATCATTGTGCAAAAAATTAAAAAACTTCACACATTCATTGTTGTTGCTAATACTTGGTGAAGAATATGTCACCGCGCTAAAGATGTTAATACAATATAAGACTATCTACACTATGCATCAATGAGAAAGAAATATGACTGAGAAGTTTTTTCTTGAAATAATAATCAACATGACATTCTGCAATGAAAATCATATCAAGGAAAATTTAATGAGAAAAATGACTGTTGATGTAAGAAAATAATTTTTCAATACTCAAATTGTTATTTTTAAATCACCGTATCATTACATAATTGTACCCAATCAAAGTTAATTGTATACAATTTTCGTGACGACAAATCGAATGTTGTGTGATGCCTGGTATGAGCAAAAATCATTATATCCTATTAAGGTGTTGATTTTGAAAGAATCTCTAATGTTTTGTAAATGAATTGAACGTTCGAACACGAAATTTGTGACATCTGCAGCAAGGAAATTCCCCACTAAGGAGTTCAAAGGATAACAGGTGGTCGGACAGGAAACATAGGCTAATAAGAGCAGACACTGGCGAGTAGTTAGCATAACAATTGCAAACGGCTACTGTGCACCATACGTGTTGTACGCGAATGATTTACGTGAATGCAAGCGTCCTATCATTTCGACTGGAACGCTCGATGGGTTTCACTGCGGTTTTCCTGTACAGTTTTCACAATTACCCAAAGTAGATTCGTCGTCCTTTCAAGCTTCATAAAATTCAAAGAGAAATCGGAGAAAGTCTTCTACTTTTTATCATACTAAACGCATCGAACAGGAGGTCATCAAGCGGTGATAATTAATTCGTGTTATACGACGTAACTTATAGATCTATTTAATTTTGTAAGATCCGTGCACGAGATTTTCAACTTCAATTAGCATATATTGCGAGAAGACAATTAATTAAAATGTCTTGATAATGAAAATTTACATGTGTTTGCATCCTTGAAAGTGTAATGATTATTTGTCAAGTTACTGGTTGCATATTTGTTTCGGCAATTCAAAAAACAAAAGAAAAAAACACTTTCACACTCAAGAACTATTTTATATTTATGCTTGTTGCATGTAAGGTCTTCAAAAATCGACATGTGTGACACAAGTACAAAAAATATTATTGCTAGTGGCAGGCGTTCCCTCTAGGATGAAACAAATCATGCTTTAGTAGTCGCAAATGTCTGTTGAAGGAAAACAGCGAACTGCAAGGTAATGCAAAAGTCAACCCTACACTGTTGTCTCACAGAACAAGCGTGAGACGGTCGAAGAATAAGGAAGAATACTTCCGGCGGATACGCGTCATTTTTGTCACAATCATGACATAGGTAGAGCGGTATTATAAGCAACTACTGTTGTGGGCCGGTCAGTGTGTCTTTATATTTCAATCGATAATGATCTGTAACTGCCGGCGTCGTCGTACGTACTCGCAAGCCTGAGAATAATTGCATCGGTGCATCGTAGTAACTCGAGTGGAACACTGTCGAAGACAAGGTATTAACACCAGACCCCGCCGAGTGCTATCAACTGTGCATGTGACTCAAACGAACGATTTTATCAACTTAACGGAATATTGATGCCGGCCTGATATCCACTGGTTATTTTCTCAGGCCAAAACATGACAGAGAAGATCATAAAATAAGTCAATTTTGTTACCACGCAACATAATTCACAAGCTAATTAATTTGTATTTTAATTTACATTTAAATGAGCTGCTTAACATTAGTCAAAATTACGACTACTTTTTTCGTTCACTTTGAAATCGATATAGTTTAATTTATTTCAGCAATAATTTGGCTCAAAACCAATAATCTTATTACAGGCAGTAGTAAAGATGCATTTTTTGTGAAGGTGTGCACAAAAACTTCTGTGGCGTCTGGTAGGCGTGAGCTTACGCCTACTAATTACTCGAGAAGACAGCGTGAATACAATGACTCTGAACGTCTGTAAGAAGAAAAAGTATAACGCGTATAACCAATCGAAGAATAGTCGGTCTAGTGCATCAGAGAACAGAAGGCTTCGCGAAAACAGTCGGTCGTCTGTTGCACCGAGTAATTATGTCCGAGGAGTGACAAAAAGCTGACTCTCGATGCAAACGCGAGCACAGCCGTAAGTCGTTAATTATAGGCCGCCTCTGATTGATCTCCGGTCACTCTATATATACCTGTACCGGCCGTTACAAACGATTCTCCACAAACACCAGTGTCGATATTGCCTCGTGACACGAGCGCCGTTGTTTTTTCGTTTCTACGTCCAGTTTTTATTGCACCGGGCGAAAAAATTAATTGAAAAATACCACTTGTAAGCGCCGGTTCTTCGAATTGCCAAAAGGTGTACGATGATTATTATTAAGACGCTCGTCACTAATGTTTTACAATATTTCTTGCCGAACAAATGTCCAATGTTTTTTTAATGTACCGAAAGATTAATTAGCCTTACGTTTGTTTCAGGATAAATTCGATTCGATTATTTATAACCAAGTGAAAGTAACATTAAAACTCAATAATAATCTGGACAGTCAAAGAAACAACAGATCATCAGAATGTGCTATCAGACCGATATACGAGATAAATATATATATTCTGGATACACATTTTACAAATTGTTATTATTTCATTTATAATTTCATTCAGACGTGAACATTACGTGTTGATTATACATGGTTACTATCAATGCTGCCTAAGTAGATGCATTAATGTGTTCATATTTCTGTAAACAATTTATTCCTGAACGGAAAATTTGTTTCGAAGAAACAAGTTAGTTATGTCTGGTTCAAGATAATAATAAATTTTCCAAAGCGTGATATTAATGCAACGTATCACTCATGATGTTTGAATGAGAAACTTTATTGAACATGGAAAATTACTTTTAATTGTTTACTCGCATTGAATGTGATTATCAAAGCGTAATGTTATTTTTAATGAAAACCATCTTTCCCCCTCCCCCTTCTCTCTCTGTTCCTTGAAGTTATAACACGTGTGAGACATCAAAGGGATAATAGAAAATGTAACGACGCCTCTGCGTCATTTCAAAAACTGTTTCTAACACAATTTGAGGTTATTGCTGCAAAAGCGATACACGTGATGGAAAAAGTAAATTACACGGTTGATAGGATGATGTTTTGCATATCGACATGTCATACGTTAACGAATGCAGATTAGGTATTTCACGTGTAACCACGCCGAGAGATACGTCGGCAAAGGATCCTCTCCTAGACCTTTTTGCCTCCCTTGCGAATCTTCGTCTACTCACACAGCGTCAACATACGTGTTGCTACGAGCGTAAATACACGCTGAACATTGTACTAGCATATCTGCATGGTGATACTGCAAAGTGGATAACCAAATATGTAAGCGGATATTGGCTATACATATTTATAGCGAGGACCAGAGCTATAACAAGCGCAACGTGCGCTGCCTTTTCTCAGAGGACCCTATCATCATTTTTAACCGCTTTTAAATGTAATGGTCCTTACGGTTTACTTTGAAAATGCAAGTTCGATGAAATGTAATATGTATTTTCGCGTGAGCCAGCGCGTAGAAATCGTCGAGCGAAGGCATACCTTTTTTGTGATTCGCAAAAAAAAAATAAAATAAAAAAATGCAAAAAAAAATCCCATCCCAGAACGAACGAGATGAAAAATGGTTTTTTCATTCATTATAAAACCGCTGTTCGAAATTAAGCGCACATTTTTTTTGGTGATTGTTATTATAAGTTGACGATCAGATTCTCTTTAAGTACAAAATATCTTGGCGAATGTAAAATTAGTTCATTCGCGGTGTTGGGGGACAATTTTGATAATTCCTAATTGTCCCTTTGACGACACTTGTTCATAAAACTTGGCACTTCCGTCTTTTGTTTCGTTTCGTCTCGCTGAAGAAAATATGATTCCGTTAATAAGAAACTATAACTGAAGAAACCAGGTGACGTGTGTGAGTCGGTCTCGGTTCGAGCAAGGTGGACAAAGAGTGTCCTAAATCGTGTCGATGGTGGAAACTTTTTCTCCCGAGTGGTTCGCCGACTCGCGCGGCCAATTTGCAAGGTGCAGCCAGTCGCATTAGTCAAGGCGCCTATCGCTGTGCAACCATCGCGTAACGGTAATGCGCTCCTTACGATTCGTCCAGCTCTCTTCAGTTTTGCGATGACGTTAATGATCTGGTTAATTACCAAGCGACACAGAAAAAAGTCAACAGCAGACAAAACGAGAGCACCCATGCTTTCTCACGGGATATGACAAAAAGATGAATACATCAAATTTCTGGTATCTCAGGACTCTCGCATTGTCAGTGCAGTGTTATGTAAGAATTATTCAGCACGTTTGCGAACGACTGTAAATTAAAACTCCGGTGATGCTCCACATAAAATTGAATGCAACATTGTGATTGCAATGAAAATCATTTAATTGAGATCATAAAGTCTGTCTTTCCGTTGAAAAATAATATTGAAAAAACATATACACGACAACAAAATATCATCGTAATTTTGAACCAAATTAATGCAGCCATGTATTCATTTATATGTGACTAATTATGAAATCATTAGAGTTAACATTCACCGGGAATCGTTCTCTTTCTAATTGTGAACGTTAGACAATTGGATGATAAAACACCACGGATACAATCTTTCCGTTCTGATAGACTCGGTATTAACAGTGTTGTTTATCTGTTCTCTATTTGAAGCATCGGATGCTTTCTTTCTCGTTACGCGTAGCTCTTCTTCTCCGCGTTGAGAATTACAAGCATCGAATGAAGCACACGACTGTGACTCGATTTCCGACAAAGTTGACACTACGCGTGGGTTGCCTTTAACGAGAACACGAGCTCCGAATCTCGTCAGTTGGTTCGTTTGTCGCATCGCACATCGGTCATGTGTGCCAACTAAGAATTTGAAGCTCAAGTCACCGAGATCTTTGACTGCAAAACGAGCAACCGCGCCGTGCCGGATTCCGCGCGTTCTCAGCCAATTTTCGCCCGACCTTCGACCGTACGCTATTCCGGATTTGTCTATTTTTCGAGCCAAGTGATTGAACTCGACAATCATTTATTGCTTTTGATATTTTTAGGGCAAATTCTTAGCATCACCTAAATAATTCTCTGTCATTTTCAATTAAAATGAAAATGAAATACAATTCTAATATTAAAATAATCAAATTTATAAGGGTCATAAAAATGATTAATGGTCAATAAAATCGAACAATGTTTAATCTTTTATTTTGAAAAACATGAACTCCATAATTCTATACTTTACAGCTTCAATTTAATAAATCTTGGCGCGAATCTCTCATGCACTGGAGCATCGCGAATAAAACTGATTATTAGAAATCACGTTTAAAACGTGCCAACAACAGATAGGACCGTAAACGTGTCGTTTGTTGAAAAGATGAAAAAAATGTCAATGACACGATAGCGCCAGCAATGTCTTTTGATGGCTGCTATTTTTCACTCGCGTGGCAACGACCTGGGTCGGGGCTTAAATCGTTGCACGGTTCTTGCATATGGAGGATTGTGAACGCGCAGCACGCGTCTCGAATATCACTGTGACTTATTATTGAGGGTGTATTGAAACTGTAAGAGCGTGGTGATAAAACGCGTTCGTCCGGCAACACCGTGGAGGTCTCTACTTAACGTCTGGAATTATATATGACGGGGTTACACCAGGCCCACAATCTGCTCCTCTTTCTTTCAGGCCCCACGCGAGTTAAGCCCTGAATATATATTACTCAGTGACGTAACGAATAGCCACTTTGTTTCACTGCCTCTGCTCAAATTTTATTCCGTCGCCTAAATATAGCATTTTTGCACAAATGTTTAAATACAATTTGTGATGCAATTTTTACATCAAACGTTTCACATTATATACCGCGTCCTACACGAATTACAAAATTTTGCTACGATTTACGCAATTTACCTCCTCAAGATATAATTAATACTATGAAGGGTGTTTTCCGAAAACGAAGAAAAATTAACTCGAGTAATTTAGGTCAGCATAAGAATGTGTGTATATGTGTGTTTGTTTGTGTGTGTGTGTGTGTGTGTGTGTGTGTATGTATATAAATATAGTGACTGTGCGCCGATGCTTGGAGTTGTATATTTTCATAACTATAAACACGCTTTGTTGACGGTGTACGGCTATCCACGTTGAAGTGATGAATAATCTTGATTGTCTCCTTAGGCCTCCCTCTTTTTAGCGAGTGGTCCGTAAATTAAGCAATTTGCTAATGATATTCTCACGTGGCTCGTATTTCAGTCTTCGCGTCCCAGCTCTGCTTTTAATGCCAGCACTATATCAGTCGTTTCTGGATGGCTTATACCTTACCCCGGTAGGGAAATCTTCTTGTCTCGAGTCCTTTAACGGCAGCCGTATTTTATCGTTCATAAGAAACCAATAGTGACCGACTAGATTATGTGAGCGAATTCGGACCGGATCATAGTTTTCTATATATTGTGCCTAGTAAAATCAAGAACCACAAATTATGTATAACGTGCTCATGTTACGCGAAGATTACCGAAGCTTTGCGTTCGGTTATTGTTAAGATTCCTGCCTCCGGTTCGGGGTCGAAAGTAAGGGTTAATGAATGAATCGCCGGATATTTACATCACGCAGTCTACAAAGAAGCTAAGCCATAGCAAGGAGATGAGGACCTCCTATAATTAATATAGATTACTTTTGATTGTACATTTATTTATTAATACCTATCAACGCTAAAGCGCCTTTACGCCTCTTCTACCCGCTGATTCGGCTTAATCGGTCAAAGGGATGATAATAATTGGCCGATTTAAAGTTCAATTCTATTCCATACGTTCATTTATTTCAATTATTCGTCGCATTAAATATAAGTTTGGCTGATCATCCGTCGCTCATCTCTTTCTTTTTTTGCAACTCCGGCGATGACATTGTAATTACATCTACGAACGAATAACATCTTCAATTCGAAGGGACGACCTGACAAAATTATAACAAAAAAGGAAACAATACTATCACTGAACCGTATAATTTTTATTTTCCGTATATACTTTCAAAGAAAGAAATAAGAAGAAATATAAGAGAATATATATAGCCATCAGCTATGAATCCATACTTTTGGCATTTGTGATTCAATGGCTTCGCTGCAGGCATTTAAACAAATGCTCATCCGTCATTCTTATATTTCTCCGTTTGATTAGAGAAACGACGAATTGCCGCATCTCAAAACGCCCAAGCGTTTCGTATCAGAAATCTCCAATATTTTTAAAAGCTCGTAAGGACCGCAGGGTGACTCGCACTCGTACGGGGAATAAAAAAGGAACAATAAGGGAGATGCGTTCCGAGGGAGGGAATACGGTCTTCAGTCATCTCTTCTTTCACCTTCAAACGCAAAATCTCACTGGCGGCCATTAAAATATGAATAATTATTACAAAAGCAACGGTAGAATGATCAATCCGTTTCGGATCGCTCATATAAGCCTGGAAATGATGCTTTTTCATATACTTTTTTTCAACAGAAAGATATCAATTTTGAAAAAGGTTTCAATTATCCTTATGTCATTTTTAAAAATTAAAAAAGGCTCATTTATAAAAATTTAAAAGAAAAAAACACTGTCAATTTGTCCAACCAAATGTTCATTTTTATGATTAATCATCTGTTTGGAATAAAAATAATTTGATGCAAGAAAATAATGACTTCAATTCGAATGCGAAATGAGTCATGCACATTTGAAGTGAGGTGGTATATACTAATTGAGTTCGAACGTTCGATAAAAGCATAATAACTTCATTACGAGGAACGTATGAACGAATTCCGACATTTGTCGAAGTTCATTGAACGTGCAATACTCATTGGTGTACACACACGTCCCTTGTGCGTCACAAAAGTTGATTGAACTTTAAACGCAGGTGTTATTTGGGAACGAGAAAACATAAATGTGCATACACTAATTAGCCTCATATTTTTAGTTTACTATACTCGTAACATCATATTATCCACAAACGATATATATTGCATTATTTTATTGATCATTCCGTTAAGTTAATCATAATTACGATAAATGTACCACTGATTATATATTCACGTTCGAAAAAAACAACAAAAAAGACTTCATCTAATTACTTTGTTAACAAAAATTGCTGTCTTGTCAATTACGAGAGGATAACCAACAAATAATGGCGCGCTTCCCTTTGGTATTTATAAATTTCAGTTTGGATTGTACGCGCGTTGTAAACTCGGACGATGAACGCAAACAAAATGATAACCGGAAAAATGACGTCAGAGCTCGGTAGCGGCGCGGCGGATATAAATATAAATATATTTAACGCCCACTCTGGCGACGTGCAATTATACACATGCACAGTCGCGAAACGAATCTTTTGATTCAGATTAACTCGTGTAGATGGTCTCATTAATACTCTAACAGTTAATCCGTCGTAATTAAGCTTATACGGGTACGCGTATCCGAGAAGAATAGGTGCGAAACAGGGGAGGAGAGCGGTCAAAGCAAGTTTTGCTTGGTGTGAGAGAGTGTCGCCCGAGCAAACGAAGAATAAGCGAATGAGCGAGTTTTAAGCCTGTGATTGCTCGTTAGCGTAACCACGGCCCCGTGTCTGTCACGAAATCGCTGATTATCATCGTTCAAGGAAACTACCAATGCTAGAGACAGCGCGCTGCATCGCCCTTAACTCATATAGCAGCCATCGCGACCATTACTTACTTATGTCACGGTTTGCTGGTCTCCCGAGATGCAAGAGAGAAAGAGAAAAATGCACGCTCACCGACAAGATAAAAAGGGACAAAGTTTGTCGGCAGATGAGAGAAAAAAGCTACCGCGCGGTGGACTTTAGAGATTCACTTGGTATGAGTTCTGCACTCCCTTCCGCGAATGCGTCTATTTGTTCGTGCGCAGTGCATGGGATCGAATTAAAAGTTGTTAAAGAGGATTGAAAAAAATTACATTTACCTTTAATCTGTTTTCAGATTCAAACTTGAATATTGAAGTACCTAGTGTTTATTTTAAGTCTTTAGGTCTTGTAATTAGTGGAATGAAGGTTCGTTTAAAATTGCTTTCATATGCGATCACTGATATTGACGATTTTTTGTTTTCGGTGCGTAAATCGCACTCTGTCTGCTATTCTTAATGATGGTGTGGAGCGTTTTTTTATGTTTGCGTACATTAGTACGAGTAGAAAAAAAAAGTTGAACGTTTCAATGAAATTTTATGCACAAAAATTTTACTCATAAAATCTGATACATTTGCTAGTTCTTTTTTTTTTTCCTCTGCCATAACAATTGTTATATTAAGAACAATTTAAAAGAAAGGAAATTATATGGCGATGCTCAAAACTATTTCATACACGATTACCAGATCTAAGAAGGCATTATCTTGAGAGAGGCTGACATTAGAACTCGAACTGCACGACAATTCGCATGACTGTCGTTCCATGTTATTTCCAAATGTAACAAATAATTATTACTTACAATAGAACATTCTTCTTACCGGAAAATCTCATAACATCGACGGAAGGAATATACAGTTAAAGGAAAAAAGCGAACGCTCGTATGTACAAAACGGCAAGATAGATCTCTCGCGGTAATTTCACGTATAAACAGAAGCGAAACGCAGAATTAAGCAACATCACAATAATGAAAGTTTGGTACAACTATATAATGCATAAGATTATCGAGTCTTCCCATGCCCCACATCGGTCATTACGGAATAACAGTAATTATTAATAAGCGAGCATCGCGTCTCGGCTATTGTAAAGCGTCGTCTTTTAGAGTCATGTCTTTTTTTTCCCTCTCTCTCCCCTCCAGTCGCGTATTCCGAGTGCTACACATGTGCTTTCACAAGAACTGACAAAGATGAAGCGAGAAAAAGAACGACTTTCGATGAGAGCGGATGCAAAAGGACAGTTGCGTGAGTCGGATTGTATTGTTGGTTTCTCCTATAAAGGATAAGTACCGAGTGCGTACAAGTCCTTGCATCGTGTACAACTATGTGGAGCATCGCGATACCGCTCGCATACGAGCACCCGAAGGTTAGGCCAGGTCGGGTTAGCCGGCTTCGCGCAAAAATGTCAAGAGAAACCATAAACTTATAATTTATCGCTGCTTGTTCTATTGTGATCGTCTTCCTTGGGGGCGTTTTAACGAATCAAAGCAGAGCGATTGTCGTCCGCTTTCCCACTTTATTGCTCGAATATAAAAAAAATCACACGATGTCTACCACTTACACACATCTATACGCTACTGTTTTATACATTCAAAATGTTGCTAGAATTGATTGATCGCGCATTTTTATATATAATGATAATAATCACATCTTTTGAATTAATTTTTATGAATTATAGAAATGAGCCATGCATCAGGTTCTCATAAATTGAACATACACATTACTTCGCGTTAATCCATCACGAGGATACTAAGATTTTATAATATCTTCCAGCTGAAGTCGGCGTAAGTTCCAGATGGACAGAAAAAAAAACATTATGTTATTCGAATGAATCCATAAGTTCTATAGCCCATATATGTTCACACTGTTGCTTCTGTATTTGAAACCTCGTTAATATAAAAAACAAAAAAAAATAGGAATAAGATAACTTTGTTCAATTTGATATTCAATTTGATATACACAAAAAAAACTAAAAAAAAAAAAATATAAAAAATCATCCGCACGATTCAAATTCAATACAATGTGTCGTCTCATCGAAGAAAACAATTCATTTATCTCAATATTTGCAATATCGCCGTGACGATTCGTCATCGCGTCGTAAATAGATGACGCACCGCAAATGAGTTGGGCTCGCAGGGCCTCAATACTTAACGACACAGGCGTGCGATGCATCAATATAAAATAATCTCGTTAGCCGGAGCGCGAATCATTCTCGCGGATGATGCTTAACAAAATTTTCGCATGAATATCAACGCATCCAATCGCCATAAACAAACGCGTCCATAATTCGTGCGGCGATTTTCGCAAGCGACCGGATATAGAGAGAGGTGGATATGTGCGCTGGAGTGTCGCACGCATTGACAACATTAAATAAATACCTGGTCACAGAAGCAGAGACCATCGAACACGCGCGTCATTGGAGCCCGCTCGAAGCGGAACGCCCGTCCAAACCGCATCCACGGTTACGACACGAAAGAATTATGGGCATTGCATAGATGGAGTGTGCGTCGCGGTCACGCACACTTGCACAGAACATGTTCGGTATGTGTGTGCACACTCGTGCGTTCGGGACTATGGCCCGCGACCGCAGATCGTGACTTCTGTGGGAAACTGGACGCCACTGAATCCATTACTTTGCATGTGCGAGTGCAGACGACCGCATACTGAATATTTGATGCACTTAATTTCAGCGTCCATGAAAAGTCTTGTTACGCTTACGATACAATCATTTCGCGCACTATCGCGAGAGTGAAAGTTTTCAACGACTGAATAGCATGTATGTTGCCTGTAGCGTGTAAATAAATATAATATTTATTATCCACTAATGTTTAACGTTATTTTCCACATTATCATATTTCAAAATCTCGAATTAACAATTAAAAACGTGATGATTGTAGTATCGGTATAAAAGTGGAAATTAAAATAAGAAAATTCTATCAAATAACTTTGAAACAACTCGCACACTTGAACGTTGTTTTTGTTTCGCGTATAAAAATACTGTCGAAAATCAGTACACCCGACTACGTAACGTGGAGATTCGATTGTCGAGTTTTAGCTCGTACTGTGAAGTGGTTTTTGTTTTAACACGTAGTTAAACATTTTGAGGGGGATGTCTTTGTGACCCTGACAGGCCCTTTTATGGTGGAACTTTTTAATTACTATTACCAGATATAGAAAATATGTAGCGTATGTCGCGTTTTAATAATAAATAAGATTTTTAGTCTTTCCAAAATTGGAAGAGAATCCAAAATAAAGATTTTGTATTTGTACATTTAGTTTTTTTAATGCAATTAAAGTATTTTATGGTTTAAAAGTTTGAGCGTGATCGAGTCTTGTGCTATCTTTTCCTTTAAAGTGTAGAGTAACATGTTTTTTATAAATTATCAGATAAAAAATTGCTTAAAATGTTTCTACGAAACATTGCTTTTATAAAACCATCCAAACCGTGCATTATTGAAATTTGAATCACCCTCACCAGACTATTTATTATTGGACTTCAAATTCGCTGTTATTTCATCCATATTCCTTTGCAAGTCTGCTTTGAACAAAACCTACAAATTTGTTCATTCTGAGGTTTAGTGACAAATGTCTAGATAGTCATAAATTCTAGTGCAACTTATTTTGATTTTGTTAACCACCTCTCATTTCAGAAAAAATCTTTTATTTTTCATCAAAAATCTTACTTCAACTTGATACGAAAACAGGAGCGTCGGATGTCGTAGCTTAATCCTGAAAAAGGATCAATCGTGAGATTAAAGGATTACGCGTTCAAAGATGAGGCGTTAGTAGTCGAAGACGCCGAAGCTTTGGCGTAATTGAGAACTAGAGGGTTATAAGGTTGACAGAATTTGAGAATAACAAGAGGCGATTGAAATTAAGTTTAACGCACAACCACGTCGTTGAGGTTAACTTGCCATAGATTCGCAAACGGACCTTGTAGCCATCAAAGCTACACCCGAGGCTTCCTTAGCCTTCCTCCCCACATTCCATCGTTGATATTAAATGACAAAGACAAAGGCATACCTTAGCTTGGTTTGAAAGGTTGCGAATTCTCGCGTTGTAATACGCAGGTGGTAACCCCTGAAGCATTTGCAAAACTCGTTGCTGTCTTTACGCCCCCACAGGGGACTTACACTCTATTGATATTTCACAGCCAGAATGTTTTAAATATAGCAAATACCGGCGTTTTCCTTTTTCAACCCTCAGGCATTGGTAGAGACCCCTTTCCTCCGCCCTTGCTGCCGATAAAGGATGCCGAACTTTAAAGAAGTCAAAGTCGTGTCTTTGATGTCGTGACGTAGAGAGCCGTGAACGAAAGCTTCGAACAACCCTTGACATCTTAAAAGTATTAACAGCGATTTGAGAGAACGAATTCACTACCATCCATTTTCTTCTCCTCTGCGGCTTTTATTTTGTGCATGCTTTTTTGCACAGAATAACATTGGTTGGACAAGTTGTAATGAGAGAAAAAAAAAAGTGAAAAATCAAAATTAAATATTCAATTCTCAATTTTCACATGGAATTTGATTGTAAATTAGTTGAGCCAGATACGATATTTTTTGTTTGTTTGTTTTTTTTGTTTTTTTTTTTTTTTTTCAAAAATGTAGATAAAAAATGATATTGGCTTATGAAATCATTTCATTATTTTGAGATAAAACGTAAATTCTGGATGATATTCCACTGAGAAAAAACAATTTTGTAATTACTTTTTGAATATTTCGAACGTTGTCACTCAATGTTAGAACCGTTTGAAAAATGAATGCAAAAAAAACTTTTTATTACATTATTTTTTAATTTTATTTTGAGTGTTTTTATTGTTAACATGTTCATTATTTTTCATTAAAAATCTTTTGAATAAACATATTTTTAATTGAAAAAAAAGACAAGCATGAGATGAAGTTGCTCATTTTGTAGCACCGTTACGCAGTCACAATAACAGAGTCACCAAGCAGAACATTCAACCGTCATACTAAAGTTCGAAAACCGTATCTGAACTGGGGACACATGTTTATTCACTTGTAAATCGATTATGGTCTATTGACTTTCAATTTCACCCCAAATTGAATGGATTATGCAGTTTTTAACGAAAAAATACACTTGTTGAATACACCCCAGCATTACGCGAGGCATTCTCATTGACATACAAGGTTCAGCACAGTGTTGACCTCCCTTTCAGAGCTCGGATCTTTTTTTTAATCGGAGAGAGAGGGCGCGCGCTTTTTCACCCCTCATTCACTTAGAATGTCAATGATCCTGCTTCGGCATCGCCGTGAAATGAAGACCAACTAATTTTATTGGATATTTTGAAGCAGAGACAAGAATGCAAATTAAGATATGACTATATATTTTGAATCGAAAATTTGAACATTCAATTATCATTAGGATACGCACAAACGAAAATGAGAATCTTCGTCAAGTTCAATAATATCGCATCATGCGGCTCAATAAATAAACAAGAAACTTTATCAGAAATACGTTTTAGTGCGATTAATAATTACCGCAAATTCTCGACGCTGCGAGCCGCGGTGAAAATTCGTGGTAGTAACCAGTTGCCTTTCCTTGACGTGGCGGTATTTACCAGGAGTTATCGAAGCGTAAGAGACGGAGAATTAAAAGATGACTAAAGTGGAATGAGACAGAGCAGAATGGGATGTGGCGGGATATTTCGGATAATAAGGGTGAGAGTTGGTCTCTGCTCGCGAGCGACAGAGAGAATCTCTGCAGAAATGAGCGAGAGAGGCCAACGCAAGATTCTCCTCTTTCGATCCGGCACCCAGATATTCGGCGTAATTACTAATAAGTTTTCAACACGAAATGAGGTGAGGAAAAGAGAGGGTTAATCCGAAAGTACGACCAAAAGGGGTTGCCAAGTCCAGGGGTGGGCGAATGTTTGATTCGGCCAGGAGTCGTGGAAGGAAAGAGCATCGGAAACAGAAGGCTCAAACCAGTTAACGATTCGCGATGTCTTTTCGATCCCCAGCCGAGATATTCGTAATTACTGTTTGTGTTTCTCTCAAATTTATATTCCCCGTCGACTCTCCCTCTGACCAGGCTTCTTTTCGAGCGCAACTTCTTCTAACCCTATTACAAACTTGATAGCTTCGAAACTTGCGCGGACACTCCTTTCACTAAATCTTCATCATTTTCCGTTCGCGAAACTTTACAATTTGTTTCCCGTGGCCCTCTCCTCGTTCGCCGCCGCGTTTCGGCCAGGATGAAAGCGCGCGCGTTGTTTTTATTTCTCGCGCGCGTTTGCTACTCGATGCTCAATTTGTGTAGAGTCTGTGTTTACGGCCGCTTCCGTAGCTACGAAGTTTCGGATTGTTCAAAGGCAAGAGCCGTCGATCAAAGGTTCAGCCGAACATCCGTAAGTCTTATGGAGGGGCTATCAAGACTTTCTGTTCTGCTGCCACCATGATAATTGTAATGAACGCCTTGAGATTCCACAAACCCATCTGCGTCCCTTCGAAGATCCCTCTCTAACGAGAGCGAGCCCACACACACGCCCGTGCCGCACCGCGCCGAGAGACAATCTAAATGCAGAATTTTCTAAGTACTCAACTTGTACGAATTGATTTAAGCGCCGAATGCTAAATCAAGCGGAAGGGAGCGCGCCTTCAGGCGCGATAAAATTTACGATTCATCCTCTGCTCCGGGAGATACTGCGCGCCGATTAGTCGCTATATCTTTGCGTTACGCGCGATAATTTGGATTTTTCCCGCTTGTCCAAGGACTACAATTTAATATTTACGATGGATCATTTTCAACTGTGAATGGTAAAAAGTATACGCCACTCGAAATTATGATAGCAGGTGCCGAGAACTGACAGACTATCGTCAAACTTTAGCAACGTCGACTGTAAACGAACTCCGCTCGAATTAAATGATGAAGAAACCGACAATTCAACGATTGCATGTGGAACGAGAATTGCGTTACTTATGTACATTAATACGGATTCTGATAGATCAGGAAATGATCCTCGAGCATTTGATGTATGCCGAACAATGTGAACGTTGTGCAATTTTCTGCGTTGCTCAAATTCTTCATACAGTTGTTTATCATTCGTTAATCGATTGGATTTCACGCACGCATTGTTTTTCAACAAATGAGAACTCACTCGTCCATTTTTTGTGTCATTGTTCAAATTTGTAATTGGATTCAACTAAAAGTTTCAATTCAAAATAATTGTGAATAAATTAAATTTATGTATAGTATCTAGAGATTCAAAATTACAAAGTTTTAATATATGTTTAATTCATGCATTCTTTTCTAGATCACGTAGTATAAAACATTCCAGTACAGTTGATTCTTCAAATTGCGTTTTTAGAATGAAAAGAGTCTTTGTTACAATTCGATTAGACCCAAGTCGTTTCTTGACAAAATTTTAGATTTAACACTCATTTAAAGTTACCCATGTAAACTCGTTAAGCAATGATTCCGGATCCTTCCTGCAGATAACATCAAAAACCACGCGCGGAAAGTGTGAGAACGAACTGATGATACGTATTTTTATAGTTTCATTGTAACTTTCAACAGTGGAGATGTATGTGAACACATATTTTTAACAAAATTGATATACTATCCTACGTGATATTCATCTTCGTATTTATTTTGTTGATTTATAGACTTCGTACAATGAATTGCCTGATTGTTACGAAGTGTTACACCAAGACAATGAACATTTTAAGTTTTTTTTCTCTCCACGTTGTTGATTGTGACTCCAATGATTTATATTAAATTTTATTTACGCTCCACAAAGGATCAAATTAATTAGAACAGTCATTGCATGAGCTAATTATTTAATTTGCAAAAATTATAAACTAAACAGTCTCGTTTGCAATTTGAGGTAACAAAATATTTTATGTAACAGTTTTTTTATATCACACCTGAGATTATAACATGATATTCATTTATGTATGTTTTATAAATTGACAAAAGCAAGTAGATCTACAAACAAAAGAATTAGAATCTGAATTAGTGACGTTAATTTGTGAACGATAACAAACACCTGGTGTCTTCATGTTTCTTTTTGAGAACGAGGAGGTACTGCTGGCAATGCGGAGGATTATGACGGTTGAAAATGTCCTGATCAGAAATGAGATTTATAGGGAGTGACTATAACTTTCCGATCAAGTCAAAATTATGCAAGCGATAATGGGAAAAGTTAGATTACAAAAAAAAAAGTATCACCATAAATTTATCAACGATTAATAAAATTAATGCGAATTGTAGAACTCAAGATGAAATTATGAGACGACTTATCAAAAGTAATGTTTTTTTTTTGCACGAGCCTCAACCACCAAACCATCAATGCTTATGATGGGAATACAGACATCATCAGAAGGTGTGTATCATTATAGAATAGAGAGGTATCAGAACATAAATGATTGATAAATAAAGTTCATAAAGCATAAATCTTATTTTGTTTTATACGAGTCTGTTTCATTTATAGAGTTTTCTCGAGCACATAAAATAAACTCCCCTCATTATCGTCATTTTAAGTCGAAATTACTCGAGTTTTCCAATTTAATTAAGCCTGGTCTTTTTACGTGTTTCATAAATAATTATTTTTTCTTTACATTAGTACTGCAAAAGCTGGTTAAGGACATGAATCATAGCGTCTCGCGTATTTGTCGCATTTAATCGCAAAATGAGAAGGGTTGCGCGATCCCATAGATGGGAACGGCTAAATAACGAATGTGGATAAATTTACATCCGCGATGTAAACGAGTGGGTCGCTTCTGCGGCGAGCTGCACAGTGCGACGGTACGGGTCGCAGGATGGACTGAGTATTAACGAGCTTAAACGAACGGAAACTAAGTGTCTCGGCGGAGTAAAATTAATTAATCGCAATCGTCGTCGTGTCACGGCAGTCATTCCCTCGAGTTTACGCCCGATCACGATGCCATGTGCGATGCGTCAGAGATCGTTAGTTTTCCTCACTGACTTGCAATTATAACGCACTGCTTTTGTCGAGTCTATTTCATTCGTCTTATTGTCTATGACACTTTGACTATTGCGATACACTTTCAATACAACCTCACATCGTTCAAACAAATTTACACAAATAATAATTGCAAATAATTCTAGTCAATAGTGTATTTCAAGATTTTGCAGTTCCAAGAATCTTGTTCAAAAAAAAAATCATGAATAACTCTCATAACATGGAACTTTAATATTAATCAAGTTAACCGGACCTATTTCGATATACCGTGGGAAGTCGTTCACGAGACATCAAATTTACCGTCTTCATGTAAACGCGGTCGTTGTATTACTTCTTTGGTGAAAGAGGTCGTAAAAATCTTTGTCCGAGTATGATAATCACCGAGATCGGCCAACGACAACGATATGAATTGAGTTTGGTTAATTAAACTAGACTGTGCTGTTTTTACGTAACGTAACGTGTATTGCCCGCCGAGAAAAGCTTTAATATTCGATGTAGCGGATGAATCACTTCATTCGGCGAATTTCGGTGGCGATCGCGATAAAGAAAATAAAAAGAATAGCAACCGAGTGTGTGTCGCACGGCATAATAAAAACGTTGGGAATCGAAAGCAGTCGAGGCAAATAATATGCGACGTAATACATAATCGCTCTTCGGAGCTCTCTGTCCTACGTCATTCAATGTGCTCTGCGCTCTAAAACGAAATCATTCGTAAGTTTCGCAACTGATTCGTGGAACACAAAGGATTTGCAAAGGAGCAACGGAATAGTTGTGCGATATCGTGTAAAATTACACCTTCATTTATCACGCGCAGCCACTTTCTTTGCGTGCTCGACAATTGCAATTGACATCAAAACCGCGATCGACGTGCAATGGCGAAACAGTCGTTATATATATGAGAATAGTTTGTTGTTTTTTTTTTTGTTTTCATTTCCGTGTGTTCGCGTTAAAAAACCCACGCTGCTTTTCATCGGTTAATCTTTTATTCAAATCTTTTATTCGGTTTTCGGCAGAGTGCTTGTAAAACGAAATTCCACCTGCGATAAATTTGATTTGGAAGTCATTAGGCGAACCGGAAAAGCCGTGTTTGAAAAGCCGACGATGCGAATAGATCGAGGTTGGAAACAATAAATTATGCCCTCAACAGTTTTACACGCGCTGAATTCGCGTCGTATCAATTTCGGACGAAAGAATCCTGATAATTGCGTTTTCGCTGTGATATCGTGGCGCAAGGACCAGGAGAGGGGGGAAGGGGTTATTAATACGAAATAATACTGGGTTATTCATTTGATAAACACGAGATTCCGCGGTCAGAGTAATAAAAAACACTGTACGTTTGTCGGACAGTTGATAAACAATCGTCATCAGGAGATTACCAGCATTTATTCTTAGCCGAAGTTGTGTGCGGTACCGAGCGCATCAGAGGATATGAAATTAATAGCGATCTAGATTTCTAGATTGGCGGAGAATGCGAGCGCAATGGTGGAGGGAGATACGACGCATGTATGAAATTCAATACGTTCGTTGGAATAAAGACGAGCGGGATGGAAAATAGTGACATTGTGGGTTTCGGAGAAAGAGAACGAAAGGCACACAGAGAATGCCATTCCTGACCCGCGGTAGTTCTGCGCTCATCGCATTATTGTTTGTCTTCAATTAAACTTCCATTTTATGTAATACCGCCATCATTTACGTATCGCGATTCTCACTGCGTGCGCGAGCATTATTTTCTCACCGGCGGAAGACATTGGCATTTCCGTTGAAATATGCACTCTCAAAATCAAGCGTTATTGAATCGTCGAATCTAAATTCAATGCAAATCATAATAATCAAAACTAATTTCTCAATGAATCTAAAACGTGGTATCGGACTAGGACTCGAGGGAAAATATTTGTCCGTCGGTATAATCGCGTTTGACATTTGTTATTATAAATGTCGTTTGTTGGTAACTTCAGTAACTAATGTAGAATGGTACGAAAATTATGCCCAGTTAAATGGCAAGATTATGAACGAAACACGAATAAGAAGACTGTAAAAATTATGGGCGTGGTATAATAATGAATATCAATTGTAATTTCTAGTTACGGGTTCTTCAAGTGAAATAGAGAAAGATACACATTTGCTTAATCAGCTAAGGGATTAACGTACGACAAGAAGAAGATGCGGACGAAGAAGGCGACGAAGCGCTATAAAAGACATACCATTAATTAAGGCTCTCCAGATGTTCGGAATTACTTTGTCTCCGCTTCATTCCTTACTCGATCTGTCCCAAGTTCCGTACCAAGCACTGCAGTGGAATATAGTCTCCTTTTCATCCGAGCGATATTTTCTGGTTTCTTCGACCGATCAACAAACATAGTTGCATGTTCCAAGCCTGCCAAAGCTGTAACTCCCAAACCTGCAAGAAATTTGCAAGGGCATGAAAAATAATTGGAAATCATTATTTATTATTTATCATTAACACTGGGATGAGTATATTTTACTATTACTTATTAAAATATTGAATAAAGAAAAACCGATTTGTTAGATGAAAAATATTGTTAAAAAACTTGATCTGTTGGTGACTATACAAGTTATTTACCTTGATAGGTAACGCATATGTCATAAGTAAGAAGCAGCCGGCACTTATTAAGGCGCAAAGTCAGATGACATCGAGTAATTGACCCACTGGACAAAGTGCATCCATGCATAAATTTGACATCTGATCCATGCATATAAATGACCACATATTCATTATGCATGATATCCTGCGTTATGTGCGTATTATGCGTGAGAAGTTTTCCTTAAATTTGCCCGTAAAAATGTATGTACGAGCCACGCAAAACGAGTTTGAATGTGCGCATCGAAAACTGTTCCCCAGTTTTATGACTTGAATGTTTCCTGAAAGCATAAAAGAATAACAGCGTTAAAAACAAGTATAAATATATGGGAAAACTAATTCGTTACATTGAAACTGAATTAATGGTTGTATTGAAGGAACAAGGTGGGTCATACGGCTGCCTATACACAATGACGAAATAACCCAGCGTCAAGGATACGTACATTTTATAGGTCCGATGGCTTTTATAGTCTGACGGACAGCCGCAAGGATCTAAGTCAGCCTGTGGATGAGGAATCCTGTGCAATTAAAAGCTTATTGCTTGCATATCTTCGAATCGATCCACCAATAAACTTAGTATTGGCTCTGCCAGCAATAAAGGCTTTTGCTAGATAGCTGCAGACGAGTCTCTTGCGCTTGATGTGGAATAAAAATAGCGCCATTATAAATTAGATAACAGCAAGCGGTGATGTGTCCGCATAATCCTTTTGATTTCGGCGGGTGTTGCACAGTTGGCGGTTTTGTCCTAAAAAAGAAAACAATAAAACGGCATCCCTGTTTAAACAATACATAAACACTGCGTTGAGGATATCCCATTTTATTGAGATGTATAAAAACGTTCTCAAATATCACGACGGCTGATGAATCAAGGGCAATCAATGTGTGGATCATAAATATTTTTTGGCCCGTAATCTCCATTCCGGAGTCGTTATTTTTATAGTTTTATGGGCATCATTTCACGAAGCTGTCGATTAGACCGGCCAAGCCAATGACTTGGTTTTTATATATCGTCACAAAATTCTCAAATATGTGTTTTACGAGGGATCGGGATTGCGGGACGGTGTTGCTGTGCAAACCCGATTGATTTTTCTCTTTTAACTTTTTATGAATGACGGTCATTAAAAAATACCATCACGATTACTTGTATTTTATGAGACTTAAATTACAGACGAATGCAGTTGAGAGAAAGCATAATCAAAGCTAAGTGCCAACAATGTTGCGATCGAATAAATTAATATATGGTTCATTAGTTATTATTATTGTGCCATTTTTTTACCCGACCGTCACTAATATTATTGCACGGATATTATATTTAAAAAAAGCATATGCATCGCTTTCAAATTCACATTACACGTATCGTCCAGTGTGTCAAATATCAACAAAGTTTCATGTAAATGCTATACAATCCAAATACTCTTAATTGATAATAAAATCTTGACTTCATCATTTGAGTCATACAAAATATAATATTAAGACTCGATATAAAATATTTCGACGATAAAACAAATTTTTCCATTTTCTTGCTACTTGTTGATGATTATTTCAATTTACATAAATTATTACTACAGATAATACACTACGATTAAAAATTATCCAATTGAAAATTACGATCCTTAATTGCACACTTCAACCACATCCGCGATAAACATTTCGAAGCCAGGTAATGGCATTTCACTTTCTATTGTTCGAAATTATTTTATCATTGCATTCCAATACACAATTTAATTAATATTCTTTTCTGAATATAAAGGAATGTTTATCAACAAATACCAAAATGTTCAAATTGATTTTAACGCGCCAAATTAAAACACTCATTTGTTTCAAAATATGGCACACGGTTATGAAAATAAGTTGAATCCATGAATGCAAGTGAACGTCGAGTCTTTATGTGCTTACAAAAGAGATACAAATTTAGCAAGAGAGAGAGAGAAAGAAAGATCCTTCATTGTCATATTGTTAATTTCCGTCCTGGACTGAGTGCAGACTGCATCGACGAGTTTTTGTCGTTAGGTCTTGTTGAAGAGGGAGAGACTGGCGAATGTGCTGCTCCAACATTAATAAACACAAATGTTATCACAGAAGCGGGTCTGTGTGCACGCACCGAGTTGTGCCTGTGTCGTGGCACGCATCGGTCGACCGAGATAATGCGTCCACCTACAAGCTATTCTATTAGGCGCCATCTCTCTGACTGCTCACTTACATCGGGCACTTGTCCCGCGTCGCTCCTAATCCTCGGCGTGTCTCCCTCGCGTCTTCCCCCTCGGTCACGCGCGCCCTCCTCGCGTCCCGATTCCCTTGCTGTACCACGTTTACGCTCACCGGAAGCAACGACGCCGGACACCCACACGAGTGTATCACAGATTACTCAACTCAAAGTGTCGACTCCGATTTGACTTTGCCCGTCGCTCCGTGCAATCCTCCGTGCGACAATTTTTGCAGTTAATGAAATTTTATTCTCACAAGCTTCCTCAAATTAGCCGATAGCACGTTCAAATTTTTTTTTTTTCCTCACCAATCTAATTTCGCTGCACTTTCCTTCAAAATTAATTCGATTTTAATCATTTGCTATTCGCTGAGAAAAAAAAAGAAACAACACCATTTTTACATCTCAATCTGATTTAAAAACGAAACTCACACTTTTTTACATGTAAATATAAACGCAGAACATTATATTTTAACGCACAACGAAATCGTGCGAATTAATGACATTGTTGTTTTGTTTATCAATGTTCAGTGACCTGCAAGGTTAGGAAACCCTCACGGCGATTCATGCTTGTGTGGTAATTGTTTTAACATGTAGTGAGCAACTATCTGATTAACATAATAGCAATAACACTCTGTAATTAAATGTGTAACAATATCTTTCAATCTGTATTACCAATCATCTTTGAGCATACATTTTGCGTCGGCGTTATAATATATAATATTGAATATTCATCGTGCAAAAGCAAGAAGAGAGTTTTATACGGGAATTGTAATACGTGAAACTTGAATTCTTCGAAATGGTCACGGCGGCTGGTAGACATACGCCGGACTTCATTATTCGCAATTCTCGTAAACAGGCAGTTATAAATTATTCAGGCCGAACGAACGACAGTGTTGAATATGACCTAAGCGGTCGGATAGCTGTTAACTGCCAGCAAATTAGCCAATTGAGGGCTTCGAGTATCCGCGGATATCTTATTACACACTTGGCAGCCAGCACGTCCAATGGCGCCCGACCTTAAACGCTTATTTCGCGCAACGATCATCCTCTTCCTCGTTCACTCGTTGACGACCTGACCTTCGACAAAACGAATCTAACGCGAGTTAAACGTAGCTACATTATATCAGTGCATCATCCTTGAGTTGCGTCACTTTTGAAATGAATCTGGGGCTGTGTACGAGGTAACAGCAACATTTGACCAAATCAACTTTTAGGGTCAAATTTAGCATACCCTATATACAATTTTCTATTTCCATCCCTCATTCCAATTAATTTTCACATTCAGAATTGAGTTATCAGAATTATCAGGTCAATAACACATTTAAAATTATAAAAGAATGGAATTAGACAAATTGTACAATATAATTTAATGAAAAGAAAAAACTTACTCTGATTTGGTCTGGAATTAGATGTATATAAATTCAATGAAACTTGGAGTCATCTTTCATCTCTAAAACAGAAAAAAAATCATCATTTTTATATAATATACTTTTGAACATATTTTATTATAATTACTTTAGCGAAAATAATACTATTCTAATAACAATATTTGATTGAAAATTGAATACAAAATGGTTTAGTTGAATATGAAACCTAGTAAACTGTATAGTTATACACAGAGATGATATTATTTTTAATCGTTCATTTCCGATAAATAGAACCTTGGATTGAAAATTCAATGCATGTTTATTTATAAGACATTTACAATTATTACTTATAAGCGATACTTCTATTCAATATATGATTTGCAGTCTAATAGCTTTAATAAATTATGCATTCAATGAACTTTTCTTGTCTAGAAATATGTATCATTTCATGCTCTGCTCAATGGAATAAAAGGAGAATTTGTAAATAACAAATATTGGCACGATTATTTTTCAATAGTAAAATTTAAATTGCTTAATCTTACTTGTAGAAAGGAAGTTAATTTTTATGTCATGTTCTAATAACGCAATTGTTTGGAGCATTCCTTTATACTTTAGAAAATTCACATTAATATATCATTACACATGATTGTTTGAAACTATGAAAATTCAACTAACCAAGTGATTCATAACAATTGTTTTTGAAAGTATGTAGCAAGTTTATAATTTCTTCATCATCAAGAAGATTTTAAAATTCAAAATCTTACAAAGAACTTTCAGAAGAAAAAAAATAACATTGTTTGAATGGTTTATCAAACACAGAAGAAATGACTTTCTATATCTTATTTTATAGAAAGTTGTATTCACATATAAATGTTACGTAAGCATAATTTTTACGAGAATCATAAAATGCCTGCATTTTTCAATAAATTTTTTTATAACAAAAAGCAGCGCACATTTTATTACGATCATATTCAATGTCGAACAATAAAACTGACAGTGTGTATAAGATTTTGATAGTCCATTAAAATAACATAATGAAATATTGTTAATTAAGAACAAAAATTATGTAAACATACTTTTGTTTCATTACAAGTTGAACAGATTGAAAATTTGTTTGAATCTCGCATAATTTTCTCTTTTTCTTACATAAATGTAACAATCAGTTATTAGCCTGTCCCAATAAATCATCAGCAACGATAATGAAAATTTCTAATCCCAGAGGTTGAAAAATTATAAAGCGATATAAACCAATGCGCATGGCGCGTATTACGAGCAGATAATTTTGCACAATGAAAAAGTACCGCAAGTAGGTGCTTAATCTGTGCATCTCTTGTCATTAAGTAACACAAATATAGCGAGTGTTCACCTAACGATAATTTCTTTCCTGGCAAGTCAATCGAATGGTTCATCATTAAGCCGGTATCGCTCTGCTAGTCAAGGATTTAGCCGCGACGAGAATTCTCGGCTAATCATCGTTTCTTCGTGGAGCGTGGCAACTTCCGTAACGATGAGGACCACAAAGTGTCCGTGAGAGAGTTGACCGGAACGATTATTATAAAGACGCGTCGTCTGAACGCGTCCTCCGTGAAACCGGTGTAAGCAAATTTATATATTCGCGCGTATACAGAGGCAGAGAGCGGCTCTAGACCGCGTCCGGCCGTGTCATTACTCCCTTTCATGATCCTCGTTAGCGCAGCGGCGTATGAGCAACCCAGATATCCTAATAAAACATGTATGCCCAAACGACGAACTGTGCCGATATTAAGTCAAACGTGATGTTACCCAGAGTTTGATACGTTTAGAATAATTTGCTGTTATGCAAGAACCTTTTACAGAAGTTCTATTACGGCGAAATAAGTGCGAATCACTGTTGTGTATACAACGATTATATGAGTTACAAGTGAATTCCATGCAATCCGAGTAAATGTTTAATTAAACACTTGGATGTTCTGACTGATTTTATTGACTTTCAAGATAGAATTTTTTCTCTGATTTATGAACAACAGTTTTCAAACATCAACTTTTATTCTTATACTTATTCATCTGATAATTTATGTTTAATTGTATCTAATTGGTCATTTATATGTCTAGTGTACAACGATTTTTGTACACTATAAAAGAAACATACGGTATTGAATTATACAGCGTTCAGTTTTTTTTTTTTTTTTTTTTTTTTTTTCAAAGCTAATATATAAGTCAAGATTATTTTTAAACTTCGAATTTTAAAAGATGAAATAAAATTTTGACTCGCTCAATTGGTTCATCGCACAGATATATCTTACAAAAATATTAACTCATAAGCTTTTCGTCGAAAATAAGAACGTTTGAATTTAAAAAATCAGCTTGTATATGACCTTTTCAACTCAAAAATAAATGGTGATGAAAATTTGAACGAAAAATTTATGACGGACGAAGAATTTAATTCGTTTTCGCTACTTTCGACAATTCATTCGACTTTAAAGACGTAATATTGTGAGAGACAATATAACCACCAATCTCTTTAGAGCTTCTCTTTCGTTACGTTTACAACCCGCATGAGTTTAAACTAAACACAAAGCTGCGGATAAGAACGGGACAGTCTTTTTGGCGACGTAGCGAGGAGTCATGTTAAAATGAACTCGACTGTACGATGCTCGTGTATTGCATTAGAGGAGCCGCTAACTCGAAGAGACGTTTGGTCTCGCGGAAACGTGGAAGAGGCCATTACTGTGGCTCAAACTGTATGTTCCGTGCGACAAATCAAATGTACCGCACACGGCGCGCGAAGCTTGAGAAAATGAGAAGAGATGACAGGAAACGGGAGTCTCTGCGAATGATAAAATCGTAACAGACGATCCGAATCCTTTTGGAACCTTTCTCTCATCCAGTGTCGCATCCGTGATACAGAAAAAACAAGTGCCGAAAAAAGAGGCCGCGACGAAAAAATTTTTACACAAACTGTTATTAATGGTGCCGGATCCGAATGGCGTTCAATTTAAAAATCAAACCATTTTTTCGAGTGCGATTTATTGCCCTTCGGCTCAATAAATCGTCCTACTTTATTGCACCAGACTTTGACTGAGCAGGGACCATTTTTTTTTTTTTTTTTTTTTTCAAAAACATTTCTTCACATATTGAATGTATTAAATTTCCTTGCGAATGAAAAAAACGAACTCATCGCTGGTAAAATTACACTTTACAGACGCGACATATTGAATCGAGATATGTTTTTCGTCGGTGGTAATTTGTGTATGTTGAACTGGTTTGAAACTTTTTTGTTTCATCCACGATGCGCATTTATTAATTACGTAAGTCTTTTTAACCATGAAAACCGTGATATGAATTATAAATGCAGCGATATGTTGCGTCACAATTAGTACACCTGAAATAATTTCTTTGAGCCGACAATAACACAACAAAGAAACATAATCACGCACGGCACGAAAATATAACGATGTTCGGTAAACCATATACATATGGTTCCGACGTAACTTTCTATATTTGTCGAATCGTAAAACTCATTCGACTGATTCGCGTTAATTGATCTATGTAAATAAACGTGAAGTGAGAACGCGCGAGCATATACGACGCGGAACCGTCCCTTCCTGTTGCGATCGGCAAAGCCGTTTTTCTTGAGAAAAGCATTGCCATGAAAGTACACGAGTCAATGTATAACAATCATCATAACGTAATAACCGAGACAATGTTCGCAAGTACAACTGTGCGGAATTTTTTTTTTAATTTTCGACAATTTCATAACTCGATATTTTTACTTACTGCTCTCGATAAGTATACAGTAGCATTATTTTTTGAATTTTGTAATCATTTAATTACTCGTGTAAAATATATATCTAGAACAAAATGATGACATTAATTACAAAAAGAAGAATTATGTTTACCAATTTTTAAAACTCCGCACAAGCTGAAGTTTGTGTACAAAAATTTTGCGTTTCATTTAAAGACGCAGAGTTTTTACTTGTAACAAATAGCATAGACATTTCTCCGATTAATTGGAACGAATGGAAGCTCACAAAAACAATGAGTAAGATTCATTTAGACCTAATTAGTGCATTATAGATTGAACTTTGTGATCGCACGTGAGACAAATATGTTGAATAATGGCTGATAGAATATCACTCGATGGTAGAGAGACGTACACGATTAAGGAGGGAGATCGAATAAGGAAAGGATATAAAAAGTTGTGCAGCTGAACCGCGTCTGGTTCTCAGCCCACTTCGGACGAACAGAGGCTACGAAGATGATGCTTATGAACGAGGTAAAGAGGTGGAAAGAATAAGTGAAATAGAAGATGTACAAAGAGAAAGACATTTCCCACAGATCAAAGCAACCGTGGTACGCGATTACACGCGACCATAAGCGTAAATTATAGAGAAACCGGAAAGGGGTCGTCTACGAAATGAAGAAAAAAAAGAAGAAGAAGAATGTTGAACAAAAACTATACAGTTATAAAAATCATCTCAGTTCCGGGTCCGGCAGATTCGGTTCTGCGTCGCCTCACTATTCTACGACTTGACGCGTCGCATAATCGTAGCGGACACGGTAATCGTCGAAACGCGTCGTAGCGTTCGTCATGCCATGTGCATCTACGTTAGATGTATGGATCTATTACCGACGTTGCATTTTTCGTCGCAGAGCTCTCTCGTTCCCCTGGTCAAACTCAATTTCCCGCGCATACAAATCTGCCACTTCCAACTCGCTTTTATTTTGCACTTAATGATATTTATAAACAGCAACACCACCTAAATGTATCCATTACAAGTTTGCCGAAAACATGTACAAATGAAAAAAAAAAAAAAAAAAATTGTTTTACCCTCCCAATTGAGACGCGAGATGAGATTTTACCTTCGATAATTTGCTTTTCATAAAAGTCTTTTCAGTACAGACTAATCGATCTACATTAAAGTAGATTTTCCGATTAATGATTGTATGAATGTATTATAATATGAAAAAGAAATCTTTTTAGAGAAAAGTACGTACTTATATTATTTGCGTTGAATGGGAATCAGAAAACCTACAAACCAAATATGAAATTAATTCTCATGGAATATGTATTTATTTATATTTTATATATAATCGCGGATAATGCGGTGTGCGTAATTAGCGTTAATATATAAAATAATAATACACGGATTTTCAATTCCTTTTAATGTCCTATTGTTTGAGTTATTGTTTGATTCTGTATATCCGGTCTAAAAGTCTAATTTAATACCAAAAACATGTTATTTACGTATGTATTGAAGTTTTTCTTTCAAAACTTTGTTCTGAACTTATTTATCATTGTCGAATCTATTTTATTTGAAGTGATATTCAAAGAGATAGTATTACCTCTTTGAATACATATTATCTATCTATATATATATATATATATATATATATATATATATTTCACACCTTATAAATTTGTTTTCTTCTTTGTACAATTTCCATTTTGTAATGATAAAACACTAATTCACACGGGATTATATTCATAAATTCTCATAACCACAGAACTTTTTTATGTCAAAAGAAAGACTATTTGAAATTGGAGCCAGACAATAAAAAAAATGTATACGATTGATATCGCACTTTTGTATAAAATACATCGAACCTCTCAATTGAGTCATTTATTAAGTCATCGAAGATTAAGTATCAATTTCGAATCAACATAAATTACCATAAAATTTTTTTTGTTTATTTCCTTAATATCTCCAGATCGACTAGAATTTAAATTCAGTTGGAAAAAACTTGCCGAACCTGGCGTAAAACTGTAACTTGAATTATGGGACATCAGATAAAATAGCAGAATCAGATAAGTGATTATTAAAATTCGGAGAGCCTGGTGTGTGCAGCAAAGGAAATTATGAACGCGCGAGTAAGTAAATAATACAATAAGTTGAGCATAAGCAGTAATCAGTCATTACTTTCAGAACACAGTGAGACCAACACTGACAGACCAACTAGACCATGTACCTTATGTGCAACATAGACACAACTAAAGAAATGCTAGGATATAATGCTTAATGAAAGATAGACACGGCTTATTATGTGATAAATATAGAAAATGTAATTATTGATAAGCGTTAATGAGCTGCCGTGCACGTTAGGGGGCATCCTTTGGAATTATGCACTTACGCTTGCTCACGCACGACAAAGCGCAAGCATGCACGTACATTGTTTTTCACCTCCCAGACAGAGCTATTTGAATCGTTCCACTCTTGAGATTTGATATTCACTCTGAGTGTCTCTAATGTTATGATCATCATTAACTTCGTTTAGACATCTTTTTTTATTAACATTTTCATAACCAACGAAAGTTCTCTCCAATTATAAAGTCACAAAAGATTATTGAATTACAACGCCTAAACACTAATTGCAATCTTGTGAAATAAAAATGATTGAAATTGTAATTGCGTAAATTCCGCATTTTCTCCAGAAGATTTTTTTCAGATTCGGATCTCTTCATAAGTTGAAAATTAACGTTCAAATTTATAAACGATAATTGCTCATAATCAAATTACAAACTTAATTAGTAATTTCATGAATACTCGGGAATGTAAAATATTTCCAGGAATCGTAAAAGTTTTCGCTGAATCGTATTAATCATGTTCTTCTTTTTTCACTGTGTGAACAGAAAAAAATGATATAATTAAATAAAATGTGTCAAAGAAAATCGGAAAATGTTATAGACGTTAATTCCCTCGGACGCCACCGGCGCACGCAGCTCCGAGCGTTGATCCGTCCAAGGATCGGAAAGCTTGCTCACAGTAGATCACCGATAAATCGCGCGCTCGACAGACAAGTAACGAACGCCGCGGGCGAGATTCACGATCTTGATCGCAGCACTACCTCGTGCAAGACGCCTCGAACGTTTCTTTCGTATTTTTTATTACATATTAACGCGCAACGAGTGGAACACACCGCAAGATAATTTGCCTGGGGACGATGCATTACACTTACACGGAAAAATTGCAATTTATCGTTGGATCTATAGATTGATCTGCTCAGTGGGATCTCTGGCTCCCGATCAATATGCACTGAGGAAAAGCACACGATAAATATTTATCAAGATTATTCATAAAATATGAAGGGAATTATAATTTTATGAACGAGGGCGAACATTTTCAATTAAAGTTTTGTTTTATTTTCTTGTTTTAATAAATCAAATGCAATTCCGTCAAACTCAGACGAGAGGACTAAAACATGCGTTTAATTGGTAAATCGATACTAAAATTGTCACAAGGAAGAATTCACGAAATCAATATTATTCAATCGCCTTGATTATCCCGTTTAATCTGAAAGAGAACGTTAATGGTCCTCGAAACAAGATTTTCAGCGAGCGTCTCCTGTATTAGCAGCTCCTCCGCCCAGTCTGGCACAAGGGCTGTTTTGCGCGGTATATTAATTTAATTCTTTGGATACCCGATAGATAACTCAGGGGTGGTACTGTCAAAATTTGAATATTCATAGGAAAGAGAGAATAGCGATCGGATGTAATAGAATTCAAATTAAAGTGTATGGGGGATGTAAAACTTCGAACCGTGATATGATAATATTCGCTTGGTATAGAGGTTCATTGTCACGACCAAATTATCATTGCCTTCACATTAAAAAAAGCTATCCAGAAACTTCAACCTCTTTCCTGTCGATGCCAAAATTTTCATTCAATTTTATTGCGGGACAAACTTAAACTACTTTCGGGACATCAGTGAACCCTTGTCATACCATCAGTTTATATGATAACATTAATCGACAAAACGAAATGAAAGAGTCAAGTCGTTTCTTTCAGATTTGAATCTCATCTGAAATACGGCGTTGAAATTTGGCGTTTTTATTATGATTGTGCGATACTCATCGAAGACATTGCCACGTAGATTACGTTCTAATATTTAATGTTGTGTGGGAAGAGGCAATGTCATGTAACGACATCGAAAATGAGATTTTAATGGTTTTACACTATGATGACTTTGACTCAAGCAGATTTGGATTTTTAAGAATCTCAAGTCACAAAAAGTAAAAAAAAAGTTACATTTTTAGGGTCGGTTAAATGGACGTTTCATTTGAAACCAGCCATATAAACAAAGATAACTAGCATAAGTCAACTCTCATTAGACAATTAACTTTCTTATCTGTTCGCACAATTCAGTCGAATCAAGTTTTTCTCACCAATCAAAAAGCATGACTAGACGAAAAAAAAGGAAGACAAGAAAACTAGTGCGAATCAATACAGGAACCGAAATCGGCACACAGAGACGACACTAAAAAGTGTACAGTTGCAGCCGTTCTTTGTGTACTTTAGCAAGTGTCTTACGTTTCCTGTAAAGTACGCGCAGCTTGGCGGAAGTTGAGACAAAAGTATCGGATGACCGTAAGAGTAAAAATAAAAAGAATTAGATGAAATCCAGCGCGAGAGAGGCGAAAACTTTTAATGCGCCGCGGAAGTTGAAGTTGACCTATTACTTCATGCCATCTCAACCGCGTGCCGATTCTTGCCCCCACCCGCGTGCACGAGCAGCGAAGCTCGCAACCGCCGCGTTATCACCTCTGCACCCGTTTTCTTGCTTACATTCTCGCTCGCCTGAAACGTCTTTAATCGTAATCATCGTCGAGTGTTAATGTTCCCGTTAACTCGACTGAGGTGTTTAACCTTGTTAACTTCGCATCGCAGTCTACCTGGTATATTATATTGCACTCTATGTACACACACATACACACGAATTCACTATCTTGGCACGTCTTTGCGTGAAAGAGGCTAAGAGTACGCGCACGTATGGGAACAAGCATAGGTCACACCTGACATATTGGACGGATCTCTGCCTTTGTAAGCACACTGTCAACACTCTGTCGGAGAGTCACGATTCTGACCGTAGTGTCGCACTCGTATGTCACCGGAATCTCGATTCCGCATGTCACTCTAATTTTAATCGCCGCGATTAACACCACCAGAGCGCACAGTATTTTTAGTCTTTGTCAAATTAAATTCAACATTGTATGTTAGTCATAGGAAACGACTCACTTGTTCTCTCTCCACTTGAAGACGCGCGTTTCCAAATACGCATGACTATTATTTGCCCGACAAGCCAAAAAGAAACAATTGACCGACGTCAGACGAATTATGCGGAAAGTGTTTTGTTGTGCCCCTAATTATGATAAATTACGAAATACGGTAATATTTATTACTCTAATTATGAGCCATGAAAACAAGTTATTTCCAAGTCGGAAGATGTGTGTTTAAAAAATAATTTTAATTAAATTGATCTAATTTACATGTTAACTTTGTGACCGTTATGTTTTAGTTTGTTCTGTTTGTTTGTATTTTTTTTATCTACGAGTTAATTGAAGAGAACAAAAAAGGTTGCCTAAAATCACACAGACGCCAAAATTAGAAAGAAACAGTGAATTGTGAACAATGTGCGGCGTCATATTTTAAATGTATTAAAAATCTGTCAAGAATGTGACAGTAAAGTGTTGCAAGTGCTGTGATTCTCACGCACGTTTTATAATAGAGAAATACGATAAATGGCAAAGATAAGGTAAAGTTGTACTATTATGGTACGGCAATAACAAAACAAAAATTAAAGCCATAGAGTGTCAACTGACCCAACGTGTCAGCCAACACTGCTCGGCCTATCTATTGTACGTATAGCAAACGTTCAGATTTAAATGTAAGTAATTGCAACTCTCGCATGACTGTACAAAAAGTATCAAATTTGTTCACAGCGTGATAAAATCGTACACTTATAACATCCTTTTTATTCGTTTTTAATGATATTATCTGATTTTCAGAAATAACTTTCGTAGCATGATACGATTGTTCTTGCATGTCGAGCGGATGGGATTTCAAAACATTATGATTAGGAACAAGACTTTTTGATGCGAAAAATAAAAGGAGCGTTACGTAAGATACGAGAAAATAGGATAATTGAATTCTTTTTAATTTAATATTTTCAATATAGATATAAACACATTTTACTTAGGCGTAACTAAATATAAAACTTTCCCATTGATTTCATATTGGTATTGCGTTTTAAGTGTTGAAATTATTTTTTATAATTATCATTTTTTACCATTAACTTTTATAATCCACGGTGATAATTTTCTTCTATTTTATAATTATTTTGTAATAAACATCAACGCACTTCGACAATTTCAAAGAGAATTTCAAGCGAGCACTCTGGTATTTCTCCATAAACTACTTTGTACTTTGAAATATGGGTCATGCGACGTCAATTAAAAGTCTCTGCGGAAATAATGCGTACACATTTTTCAATTATTGTCAAACCGATGTTTTCAAGGACACTTGCGTCAAAATGGTTGGCTGTGATATCAAAACAACAAAAAATTAATAATAAAAAAAAAAAAAAAAAACATTTTTGTGTCGCCAAAGAGCTTTCTCCTTGAGGAAAAAAAAATAAATAAACGTGGGAACATATTATTCATAATTGCCGCAAATTAAATTTCTTTCATATAATAATCAGTCTTTCTGGTTTGAAGCATTGCATAAAAACCGCAGAGTTTAATGAAAGTTCTGCATCTGAGGAGTCGATTGTCTTTGTTTCTTGGCGTATTTCGAGAATTATAGAATCTTTTCCTTTTTCGAGCGTCAGACGAATAGCTTCTTGGTACGCTGATGCTAAACATCGAATACGGACGAAGCTCCAACGAGAATAACATTGATTTGAGCTAAAGATAAGCGAAATAAAATTCCAACTTCATCCTATTGTTTAGTACGGCTTGCAATTAGCTCTATCAAGTATATACGCGCAGAGATGAGTACTCGCGATCCTTTGATGCCCAAGTGAATCTGGTGTAAATGCTCGTTTGCAAATGGTAATTTCCAAGTCTTGGCTATTTGTTTTCATAACAGAATTAATGCGAAGACAAAGTACGAAAATAAAAAAAACATATCCATATTAAATGTGAAAATAAAAGTAAAGATTGAAATAAAATGATGCGAAACAAAGTAGAATGATAATTGGTTGACACAAGAAATGGAAAAAGAAGCAAATATATTAATTGGAGGTATATGCTAATAAGTTGTTTTTTATGCAATTGTCGAGGGTCTATGTAGGAGTGAGCGTGTGGGTCTTGAAGAGAGAAGAAGAGCAAGAGAAAGATACTTGGTGACATTTAGTTCGTTATCGGGCACACATCGGGTAAGAAAAATGAGTGGACAGAGATAAAGAAGCCACGCGGTTGCAGGTATGGAAACAGGCATACTAAATCCTGAAATGATCCTAGGACGTTTCCACGGAGTTCGAATGATTTACCGGAACTAATCTTGAACAGCGTTGTGGTCTGGGCTGATGCGAGTCCGCCGGGAGACACAAGAGAAGTCTGATTATCACTCAAGATTGGTTGCACAAAAGGGCCTGCTCTCGCGAAAGACGGCCCCGTGCTGGTTTAAGATTCAAATAATTTTTTACGAGGTCTTTCTTGCATTCGTGCACGGACTACTGATGAGAGGCCACTTGAGCCGAGCAAATATAAAGCGACCATCAAAATGAATATGTGCTGAATTCGTACGTATCAAGCGAAAATCAAAAGCGTCGCATAAATTCATGTCTTTTGAGATTTGTTGCGTTTCAACATTTACTCAATGGGAACGAGCGCGACAAGAGAGATGCAACACATGTACGCGAACAGAAAATGCACAAAGTTGAGAATTGAAATTGTAACCTCGATGCATGCGACATGGAAAAATAAATCTTACGACCAACTGTAACGCTTTGGCGGCAATGAATCTTCATAAAATTAAAGCGCAAAAAATTTTTGGCAGCAGTCCGCGACGAGCTGGTACAAGATTTTCACTTCTACTTTTCATGAAATCGGAAATTGAATTTCAGACGGAAATACGGTGTAGCAGAAATTGGATGAAGGCACTTGGCCAAGAAGCCAAGAGTATATTCTATCATTGAAATTGTAAATTACTTTGATTCACAAAGAATAAAGCGATCCACTGATACGCGAGTAGCACTAATTTTTGGCAGATGATGATCTATAAGCATTATACATTGTATAAAATTAGAACCAGATATAGCGAGTGCAATGCAAAGAGCATCCAACGAGTGATTAGTTGTTTTGGTAATAATTTTTAAATGGAATGCATAGGATTCAATTAAAATTTAATTTGGAAGCTAATGGTATCGAATGAGAGATCTTAAAATGCTTGTACCCGCTATCCCATTCGTATGTCGACTGGGGTAAGATACATAGAGCGGGTGGTCGGGTGGTGCCTACGTACATTCGTGTATATCTATTTGCAGACACAGATAAACACGGATAGAACCAACACTCCGATACCAATCCGGGACAGAGCGTGAGTGTTCTTATAGTGGAACTTATTGATCCAACAAAACTCATTTCAAGATACAGTGCGAAGTCTCCAAGATACTGCTCCTACTCTGTTCTCTCTTTCTCCATCATCTCTCCTTTTCCTTCTTTCTCCTTTGCTTCAGAAGCTTCCACCGCGCGATTCTATACTCTCGCGCGCGCTTTCTCTCTTGCTCTTCCGTCCAACCTCAACCCTCCTTCCGGTCCCCACCACCCTCTTACCGATTGCAGCCCCATCCGCCCAACTCTTCGCCGCACCTCCGCGTCCTCCTTCTCCTCTAACTCCCGTATCGTATCCAAGACGGTTCTATACGTATAGACGGTTAATGCATGTACAGAACGAACGGGAATAAGAGAACAAGCAAGGAGGCTGACTGCAAGGGAGTTTTCATATTTGCCAAGCTTATAACAGAATAAAAACTCCACGCACAAATGTATATCGCAAGGCTTTTGTTTTTGTCGATGTTTACCTATAAACAATTTTCAACGGGGGATGGGGCGCGGCAGGATTCTTTTTTTTTTTTTTTTTTTTTTTT